>JAFMPE010155819.1:23542-43673 GCA_024759925.1 Ficus religiosa
CACAAGTTCTCATAATTAATATTGTTTGAAATCAATTAATTATATGAGAGAGAGAGAGAGAGAGAGAGAGAGAGAGAATGTAGATATAAAGAAATTATATACGTATAGATGTGTGTGGGGTTTGCATAGGAATCTAAAATGGCCTTGAAAGTTGAAGAAATACCCCTTGGGGGAGTGTTGGAGAAGGAGAGAATATTCTGGGGCCACCAGATTACAACAACTAAACTCCAAAACGTAAAGACTAAACAAAGTTAAAAAGCAAGCAAATTTAAGCAACATCATTAGATTATGATTAAGGGAGAAGCTGGGTATGAGCAGGAAAAGTCAGCCCGCAACGAGACGACTAGCTCAAACTTCCAAAAATTCACTGCCTTTGTCAGCTCTCTGTCTTTAATTTAAGCGTTTAATTAAGCATCGCCATCCCCGGCCTCCTTTCACATCCCTAGCTAGCTAGTTACTATAATTTTACTCATTAGTTTAATTAATTAAACAAAATTAAATTTCTCAATTAGTTAGTGCATTTCCAATACTGTCTTCTGATCTTTTAATAATCCATCAGTTGTCGCCATGAGGAATCTCTATCTTGACTGTTGTAATGTTTAGCCTCTTTTCTTTTACCTAATTTATATTTGAAATAAATAAATAAAAGCCCTCGAACTTTAAATCTGCATTAATTAAACTACTTCATTTCATCCTCCTAAAAGTAAAATTCAAAACATATAAGTAAATTGATGGAAGGGAAATCATTATGTCTGTATTGCCAGTAGTACTCTTTGCTCTTTCTGAAAAATATTTATGTATGCTTAATGATCTATAGACCTTTCATGAAGCATACTAAATTAATAATTAAAAAAGAAGTTTGGACTATATAAATTTCGTGCATGCATGAATAATAAATTTTAATGCGATTTGTACAAAACCACAAAATAATCCCTGCAAGGCCTCCAGTACAATTGTGGGTCACATCCTAAATTATTCATCAGTCATAAACCCTAATCAGACAATAATTTATATATGCACATAATATATATATATATATATCGGTTCAAAAGTTCCAAGTACAAAAAATACGAGGAGAAGATATAAAGTCTATCATTTACCCTTCATGACTAATTAATCACCCATATCCCAAGCAAACGAACCATTGAAGCTCTTTTTTCATGCCTGAAAGTATTTGAATGTTAACACCCATAAGAATGGATAATTAATTTATGTATTTGAAGTGATAGCAACTAAAATGATTTTTTTTTTTTCAATTTGAAGTGATAGCAACAATAACAACTAAAACAAGAGCTCTTAATCAAATAACAATATTAGTATTAATAAAAGAAGAGATATAAACGCTAGTTCCAGCAAAGAATTGCAAGAAAAGAAAACAATAAATTAAGACCAAGTGGGTAACAAATCTAGTCGAATATGAGGTGGCTTGGGGTGCTATAATATGCTCATTCTGTCATGGGGGACGATTATTCCCTTTTTATGTGTTATTTCGTCGTTTCGTTTGGATTTTACCTCCTTTGACAGTTGGGCACGTGCATGGATACACGAGTATATACATACATAATAGATTTGCAAGATTGTCTTGCCATGGATTTAAACAACAACCTTCTTTGGTTGATAAAACAAACTAACCTGCATCACACAAAAAATGACAAATGTAAGAATCAAGACCGTGTGCAACCAAATTGAATGATCGGTTCCTATTATATGACTTACAATTTTTTTTTTTTACACACACTTTACTATTATAAATTCTCTTTGGAAATATATATGCCTTTGGTTCACCAACCTTTGACTAGAACTAAAATTACTGGAAAAGATTGTGCCTTTTCTGCTTAATTTAGCGATAAATGCTGATAATGGGATTGATAAAACGACACGCCACTATTCCCCTTATCATCAACTTATTTAATTTTTTTTCATTAGTATAATCTTGTTATTAAACTATAATAAGTTTGGTTTAATTAATGACCAAGATAGCTACTTTTAGGGTAATGATTGAAGCCCGTCGAGCATATCATACCAAACTTTGCACTACGGATGACAAAACTAATTAAGTGGACAAATTGATTTAGGTCATGTGTTCAATTTTTAAGCCTAAATGGGCTATAAGAAAATAGCCTTGTACAAATATTTTTCATCTGATGGATATATATATATATATATTTGTATTTTTCGCGCAGCTCATGAGGATCGCCAAGGATGTGTTAGCTAGCCAGTAAACTTCATTTTCTTTATATACTTTAACTCACTGGAAGATGTACAAAAGAATAAAAGAGAAAAGAAAAATGTTAAAACTGGTTTTATAATTTGTTTTTAGGCGGCAGGGATTAAAGATGTCAAAAGCAATCGTAAATACAAAAAAACTATTCCATATTTTCTCTTTTTGGGCCAATAATGTAAATGTACTAATAAGTTTTCACACATATCTTGTTAAATGTGAAACACAAAATTTTCATGTCACACACACACACACACACACACACACACACACTCACACACACACAGTGTAGAAAAAGAAAGGACTAGAATTCTTGCACTGGAAGGTCTGGAAATGTTTTCTCAAAATAAAAGTTCGTAATTGAAGATCAATAAAGAACAAGGAAAAGAAAATAGAAAAGTGACTTATATATGACCTTGACTCTAGATTTTTTAATTAAAAAATGACCATTTGAAAAATTAGTTACCAAAGAGCCATAAAGTTTTTGAAATTTTAAAAATAAGTTTGCCAGTTGATCGTGGTTATATATTCAATCCTAGAAAATTAGGTCTAAGGTAAAACCCAACAAGAAAAAAAGTCAGTCTACTAGGTAATTGCTTTTGAACTTATCTATGAACATTGGATAACCTAGCTAGAGAAAGTTAATTTGTCCCATAAAAAAATATGAGTGGGGTTCTTGAGGAGAAAGAAACCTATTTTATATTATCAAATAAAAGATACATAATTAAACTATATATATGTTGTATATATATATGTTGTGTGTGTGTGTGTGTTGGAAGAAAGCAGATTAGAAAAAGAGGAAATATAATATTAGGAAAACAAAAAGAAACAAATTATGGGATAATCATTCCAAATAGAAAAGGCATGTAATTAGCTTTCTCCGGACCTCATCATATGTGTCATCATGCACCTATGC
Source organism: Ficus religiosa (assembly GCA_024759925.1). Classification (NCBI taxonomy): domain Eukaryota; kingdom Viridiplantae; phylum Streptophyta; class Magnoliopsida; order Rosales; family Moraceae; genus Ficus; species Ficus religiosa. The sequence continues at coordinate 26,680 of JAFMPE010155819.1, forward strand.
CTTCCAATCCCCTCTCCCTTCAATCTTTCCTCTCTCAATACTTTAACTTTTCACCGCCTCCCCCAATATATATATATTTTTATATATATATATCATAATTTATATTATATTCCTCCTCAAAAGTAGATAATTAAAATGACACTGCACAACATACTAAGAGAGAGAAAGAAAGAGAGGTGAGAGAGAGAGAAAAGAAAGAGATAGAGAGAGAGAGAGAGAGAAAGATCCCATCTTGCATACATAATTTTCTTTTTTTTCATTATTACATGATCATTTGTGTATATATATATATATATATTCTTCGTTAAGGTTGAAACCCAATATATATAATTACCAATTCTCTTGGGGTTTTCTGTTCCTAATCACATCTCTTAATCAGTACTGTCCTTGTTTGAGCCAAGCTTTGTCCTTTTCCTGTTTTCTGGGTGTAGTGTCTTATCGATTGAGTCAAACTGCTGCTTGTCATCAGAAGAAGATCAAGAAGAAGAACGTAAAAGGGCTTATTTTCTCTGTGCTGGAACAACAAAAATATGGCTGAAGAAGAAGCAATTTCTAATATTGGGTTTGTCCAAAACCCTAATATTATTGAAGGATTATCTACCCCTGACAACAACAACCCTCCTCTCAAGAAGAAGAGAAACCTCCCAGGAACTCCAGGCAAGCACTTCTGATATAAACACATGTTTGTTTATATATTTGTATATATAAATATAAAAAGTAGTAAGTAATATATTAACTATGTTATAAATATACAGATCCTGAAGCTGAGGTGATAGCTTTGTCTCCGAAGACATTAATGGCGACGAACAGGTTTTTGTGTGAAATATGCGGGAAGGGATTCCAGAGAGATCAGAACCTGCAACTGCATAGGAGGGGACACAACCTGCCATGGAAGCTGAAGCAAAGAAGCAGCAAAGAGCCGAAGAAGAGGGTCTACGTTTGCCCAGAGAAGACGTGTGTTCATCACCATCCTTCAAGGGCTCTCGGAGATCTCACCGGCATCAAAAAGCACTTTTGCAGGAAACACGGCGAGAAGAAGTGGAAGTGCGACAAGTGCTCCAAACGCTACGCTGTTCAGTCCGATTGGAAAGCTCACTCTAAGACCTGTGGAACGAGAGAGTACAAATGTGATTGTGGAACTCTTTTTTCAAGGTATATTTTTTCATATATATGTTGTTTTATAAAGGTTTTTTCTGGGGCTGAAATTATAGTACACAGATTATGAAGATGTCTTTTTCTTTTTCTTTTTTTTCCTTGATCTAAATCTCTTTCTTTGAAGATGTTGAAAAAAAAAAAAACAAAAACAAAAACAAAAACAAAAGAAGATTAGTTTAGTGTGTTTTTAGTCTTGCCTTTTATGGTTAAAGTTGACATGCTTTGCGTTTGATTTTCTCACCAAGTTTATGGGCATATTTATTCTTCTTCTTCAAATTTAGATCCAAGTATATTCAAATTGAAATAAGAGCCTTATCGCCAATTAATTGTAGTACACTTTCTTGCTCTCTCTCCTTTTGTCCTTTTTTTTTTTTTGGTTCTTTTTTCTTTTCGGCTTAATTATGATATTTTAATGCTTCTCCTGTTATTCTGAATTGAGAATGTTTTCATGAAATTTGGTATGAGCAGGCGAGACAGCTTCATAACTCACAGGGCCTTCTGTGACGCCTTGGCCGAAGAAACAGCCAGAGTAAAAGCAGCAACAGATCACATGAACAACCCATTAATGGCTGCAGGAAATATGAGTTACCATTTCATGGGAGCTTCAGTCCTAGGGCCAAACATGACACAGCATTTCCCCTCTATTTTCAAGCCGATATCGGCCAACGTCGACGACACAACAATCGGCGGTGGTGGTGCGACTCGGGGTCTATCCCTATGGATGGGCCAAGGGATATCCCAATTAGGCCAAGATCAAGCAATCGGACACAACAACAACAACAACAATGTTACTACCACTACTACTGCTCTCCAAGAGATTCATCAAATATTTGGTGATCATCATCTGCCTCTTGTGTCGTGTTCGAATCCTCCACCGTCCGATTACCATCAGCAGCTGAACTGGGTTCTCGGATCAAGTAACAACAACAAGCTCTCCTCAAACAGCAGTACTATTACTACTAATGAAGAGCTCACAACCACTTCACTTCCATTGAGAAATAGTAATGATGTAAAGGAAGCTACTGCTTCAAATAATCAGCTTGTTAGTGTTCCTTCTTTGTACAGTACCCAACACACTTCTTCTCATCAAACACCTCTTTCGGCCAACATGTCGGCCACGGCTTTGCTCCAAAAAGCCGCCCAAATCGGGGCAACTTCCACGGAGTCATCATTCCTAGGGAGTTTCGGGTTGAAGTGTCGTAACAACAACACTCAAGTCCAAGATGGGAACACCAAGTCTTGCGGTTTATACGGCTCAAACCATATTTCTAGTACTGCTGCTGGTCATGGGATTAATGGAACTAACAATGTGGACAACCAAGAAGGTGATCATCTACTGCAGATTTACCCGGCCGCCAAACGCCGCCACGTGCAGGGAAGCGAAGAGGGTGCTGCAGCCGTCGGCGGAGGAGGAGGAGGAGGAGGAGGAGGAGGGGGGCAAACCAGGGATTTCCTAGGTGTTGGCGTGCAAGCCATTTGCCATCCTTCATCAATCAACGGATGGATTTGATCTTCATCATCATGATCATATAATGAAAGTGCTTCCATTTTGATGAAGATGATGATCAGTTGGGGTTTTCTTGTCTTCTTTTTTTTTTTTTTTTGTTTTTTTTTTCCCAATGGAAATTAATTAAAAAGCAATGTAGACAGAGAAAAAGAGAGAGATTTAAGAATTTGGGAACTTTGCAGGAATGAAAAGGTGGCAATTGAGTGCTTGATCGGGGCTAAAAGTTTGTGCATATATTATTATTATTATTATTATTATATATGTAGAAAGAGCTAGCTAGCAGAATTGAGATGGAGATATCCATGCATATTCTGTTGAACCCTGAAAGTTGATTCCTTTAGCCAAAGAAAAAATAAAATAAAATAAAAGGAAAAAATGGTGGCTTTTGTTTTTTGATAAAAGGGGGATGTTGAGGGACTACTAGTGGGAGCAACGCGATAACTCCCTTTTTGGGCTCCATTATTGCCTTCTTTCAAACTCTGCTGTGGTACTACTTGTCTACGAGGGCTAAATAATTATGACCATTTCTTACATGTGAGGCAAAAGGGGTAAAATAATAGCATTGTAGTAGTACAAAGTTACAGGCCTATTAGTTAAATTGTAAAATAGTTCCTCTTTTTTTCTTAATCATGTTAACACATATACATATACGAATGTGTATATTTACACTTTAAAATGTTTTTTCCCCCTACGGTACGGGATCTATGATTCTCACATATTAAACAAAAATGAAAATACTGTTAGATTTTGAATTGAGAGCTTGTACTCAAATCCCTCTTCTTTCATTCACTGAGCTAGTCTTGGTGGGATTAAACACTTTAAAGAGATTTTTTAGCTACAAAATGCGTACAAGAAAAATGGGAGTGACACGTAGCCCAGCTGGCCAGTGTAATTTTTACAGGGCAATTAACAATACTCCAGCATTGTTATACTCAAAGGCATTATAATTATTTTAGAGATTGTACTTGTTGAACAATAACTTTATCACACAAGTCAATTATAATGTACCATTTCATAGTATAAATTGTCTAAAGGCAATTGCTTCTATGGTAAGATGATACCTTGAAGGAAAAAAAAGGAAAAAAGAAAAAAAGAAGAAAAGAAAGTATACATATAGACATATTTATATGCATCTCTCTTAATGATGTAAAATTATAACTCTCTTCTTTCAAAGAAAAGAATATTAGTTGCTACTGATATAAACCATTTCGATTGAACAACATATAAGAACTATGCTAATCTTTTCCGTATCATTCTAATTTTATGGATATCAGCTTTGAAGAGACATTAGTGGCTATTGAAATGAATTACATAGGTAAAAGGAAAAACACGTCTAAGCACTTTGCTTGTTCCAAGTAGCTAGCATGCTTTACCAACTAATTGCTTTATAGTCATTACATGGAAAGGGAAACTATATGGAATCAAAAGAAAAGAGAAAAAGGTAAAAAAGAGATAAAGAAAAACCAGATTCTTAGCATGTACGTACTGATCATCTCTTGTAAACATAACTTTTATTCTGCCATGATTGAAAAAGGGAATCAAGGGTATTGCTTAAGGAATTACAATAGATATGCATATTATATATTTATGTGTATAAATAGACCACAAATATTTCAGAGAAGTATACATAGCTAAGTCTCAAGCTCCAAATAATAGCTTTTGTAAGAATTAAAGATCAGATGGTCGATATCATGACCAAGAAAGAAAAGAATGTCGAGAGGCAAAAGAAATGACATGCAAATCAGTATCTTACCCATTACGTGTTCTCCTCGTGCTATGTTTGCCTTTCGGAACTAGTGCCAAAAGCATTATTGTGGTATGGGGCCTCATTCACACATGCATATGCATACTTATATAGACACACACACACACACACACACATATATATTAACATATATAAAAGCCCATAAGTAGAAATATATAAAAGGTGAAAAGTCATTTAATTCCTGGCTTATTTGTTTACCACAGTGTTATTAGATATTGTAAATAGTAATAATTAAGGTCAAAATTTTTGTCCAAGTGATCTCAGGAGTTTTGTAACTGTTTTAAGTACTTGTTCAGTTCTGGTGATCAGATTTTTTTTTTTTTTTATTTTAATTAAAGTTGTGCCAGGCTAGCCTTTGCTCTGTGAAACCTGTGATTTTATTTAGATGCTCAGATCAGGATGGTAAAAGACAAAAGCAATTATTTTGTTGGGGGCCCAAATTTGATTTCGACAAATATATATGTTTTTAAGTTCCTTTTTTTCCCCTCTTTTTTGAACAAACTATCATGTAGTTATTATGTATGTGGGGATCACTAGGTGTTTTTCTGAAACCACGGCCGGGTAGCTTGAAAATCAACTACCATTCCAAAAATAAACGACACAACAACTTGTCCAACCAAATCAATTTTTGAGGCGAGAGTCTAGCAAAAAAGGAGAGGGTCAAAAGAAAACATTTTAGAGCAATTTTTGGCCAAAAAGACTTCATTTTTAAGTGAATATTTCTCGTGAGATCTAGGCACCTACAAAAGTTACAAACGAAATAAAGGCAAAAACAAATTTTAGTGAGTGCCACACTTGACTGGTCAACAGTCACGCACTTGCCAACATTTTCTATGGCCAACATACTACAAGAAACAGTCACCTTAAATTTTTCCATAAAAAGTCCAATTAGAAATCATAAATCAAATTTTTGAATTTAACCTTTACCATACTTGTCGTTTACATTGTTCCTTTTTTGTTTTTTATTTTTCTTTATGAGTATATGTCGGTTTTTTTTTTTTTTTTCTTCCCCAACTTAGTACATTTTGTTTTACTTGAAAGAATAAAAAAGTACAAATGGAAAACGAGATGGTAACTTAAACAAAATAAAAAAATTGCCTTTCAGTTTATGGCGTATAAAGCAAAATTTCTGGATGTCTTTCAGTTAATGGCCTTTAAAGCAAAATTTTTGGATGTTTAAATATTTAGGAGAAGTCATGCCATATTTTATACAAAATAATCATATTTGAGGAGCACTTTAGAAATTGAACAATGTGTTTGCAGACATAATCTAACGGTCATTTCCCATCAAACTCCACCATAAGATGCACAATTTGAATCCCCTTACTCTCAAGTTCAAAAAAAGAAAATAATCCGTGAATAACAAAATGTTTTTCTTAACTATCACAAATCAACTTCCTTTTTTACCACTTAGCATCTGATTGCTTTTTAAATTACTTTTCGAGAAAATTATTTGGTGGAGAGCCATGTTTTAAGTATCCCTTATAGTTTTGCATACTTTAATGTTAAAGTTAATAATTTTGTCATTTTAGTGTTATGAAATGACAAAATTACCAACTTTAATGTTATGGTAGACATAAATATAATGATGTATCAAATTTATGACATTCTTATGTATGACTCTAAATTTTGACATCTATATATATAATGTCGTTTTTGTCTTTTAAAAGTATAAGATTTCCTACATTTATGGAATGATAAAGTTATTTTTTTGGATTTTGTAACCTGTGGATATTCATTATCAGTTATTTTCGAATTAAAAAAATTGTATTTTATAAGATAATAAGCGTTTAACTTTTAGGATTGCTTCTTTTTTGGGAATGATCATATAAGATTATGACTAAGCAATAAAATGTAGGAATTTACATAGTAAATCTTCATATTTAGAAGATTTCCCGAGCACACTTTTAGGATTACTTCTTTTTTGGGAATGATCATATAAGATTATGGCCAAGCAATAAAATGTAGGAATTTACATAGTAAATCTTCATATTTAGAAGATTTCCCGAACACCATTTTTTTGAACTCCCAGATACCATATTTCTATATGTCTTCTATTAAATTTACAGCATTGTGAAAGTTGTACAACAACTTCTTTTCCCTTTTCCCAGACACCATTTTTAATATAGATCTTCTATCAACATTGTTTCTATATGTCGACACCATTTTTAATATAGATCTTTTATCAACGTTGTTTCTATACGTCTTCTATTAAATTTACGGAAGTTGTACAACAACTTCTTTTCTCTCTCTATTTTTTTTTCTATTTTTTTTATTATTGGATGACGGAAGTTGTGCAACAACTTCTTTTCTCTCTCTATTTTTTTTTTTTCGATGATCAATTATTGTGTTTGTTCAATTTTTCATATATTTACTTTAGAACTTTTTTAAAAATCATTATAATTAATAGACGATATAATCCTATTTATAATAGATCAGCAAATAATTACAATCTTTTATAGCCGATGTGGGACTTTTTAACTAACACAAACAAATTATAATAATTTGACATATATAGTTATATGATGCATGGACTCTATCTTCTGCAAACAATTCATATACTACAACCGGTTGGTTTTACTAAAAGATATTAAGCAAAATTCATAAGCTAAAACTAAATTACAATTACGAGATTCTACCAAAAACGAAAATGAGCAAAATCACAATTATTACGCGTGATAATGCAAAGGGATAGAGTGGGATCAAGGAATGCTTCTTTCATCACTATCTGTGTCCCCTGTGAGACCTTATCCATGCCCATTTCAATCCCTATTATTACAAACATTCATAGTCAACAAAATTTCTTACAAATTGAAAACTTATCTTCTCACAAAACAAACTTAATTATAGCAAAACACACATATGAAACAAAAGAATTTTATATTAAATGCATTTAAAAAAATATAATTTTTTTCAGAAATATTTATTGTTCTTATCTGAAACAACCTATCTAAATCCCCGACTTGCGTCCCCAGTGAAAAAAACAAAAAAAAAAAAAAAAGAAAAAAAAAAAAGCCACCTTTAACAATTACCAAATACTGTGCTAAACATGAAATCATTTGTATGTCAGATTTTGTTTTAATTTTCATTAGTTGAAGGCTTTAACCAGTGTCCGACTAAATTCAAAATTCTACTTCTTGAAAAAAAATGTTAGACATACTAACTTTGAGTTGTTATTTTCGAGGCGGTACTGAATATTAGAAATAGCTAACACTAATTTCTAACTACAGAGTAAGTTGTAATTTTCTAGTCAGTGATTTTTTTTCAATTTTATGTTAGAGTTAGTTAATGTTTGTAACTAGAAAAAGCTGTATGTCGTCCAATAAAAACATTATATGTTTATAATAATTTGAAATTAAATTAACTAAGCTCGTTGATATATTTTAACAAGAGAAAATTTTGGAGAACTTATACAAGATGGCACATTTGAGTTGTGAAATTGAAATATAGCAAAACTTTTGAAATATTTTAGTAATAGCAGATGTTTAAATATGTTCTACATGTAGAGTGAATTTTACCTTTTAGTTGACCTTATTTTCATTGACCATAACCATTATTATACTCTTTTTCTAGTTTACAGTATAAATCTAAACTTATGGTCCGAATCACAAATTATTATTATTTTTAATTTGTAAATATGTATCTAATAACACGTCTATCATTATACAATGATATCATATATACTAGTAGAAAACGAACATTAGACATCACTAATATAGCTTTTAACGTCACTTTTAATAAAGCGACATCAAATGGTTAGACATCACTAATATAACGTCACTTTTTCAAAAGCGACATCTAAAGTGACAATTAACGTCACTTTTAGCAAAGCCATCAAATGTATTTGTTGTCATTTTTCTAAAATTGACATCTAAAAGGTTCAGCTAAACTTAGGTGACATTAAATATGTAAATGTAAATAGCTATGTCAATCAATATTAGTTTTTCTTGATTTTGTTTTAATAACCGCTAGTTCATATTGTTCTATAACATATATAGGATCATTATTCTTTTTTCTTTTTCAATTTTTAGCATATAGCAATTTGTTTATCTAATTGTCTTTGTTAAGGGAGATGCTTTAATTAAGTTTTTTTAATGATTGATTCATATGATAACACTAATAATAATATTCATGATCAGTTGAATGAATAATTTTTTCCTTCATTGTTTTCTTGTTGAGAGATAACGATACAAACATATTCACATTAGTTTATTGAATTTGTGGATATAAGGAGAATCAAACTCAATATTTTACAGGAAGTCAGGCATAGAATTACCTTTAGATTATACATACAACCAAAATTTATTATCAATTTTAAGATTATTAAGAAATTTAATTGTAAACATTAAAAAGTCTTTTTTTTATTAAGAAAAATAAATTTAGAGTCTTTTGCTAATTAAATTGAGACTTATTCTCTCATAGTAATGGTAAACACAATAAAGTGTTTTTTTTTTCTTTTTTTCTTTTTTAGAAAAACAAATTTATAGTTTTTTAATAATTAAATTGAGACTTATCATTTAAAAAACTTATTCCGATATTGATAAATATTACTATTTTCATATTAGATAACTATTTTAATTGGCCTCCCATTATAATAAAATAAATAAATAAATAAATAAATAATATTTTTTTAAAGAAAGATTGGATATATTGTTTTAGAAGGAAAAAAAAAAAGAATATAATATATACGTGCAAAGTGGCGCTTTGGAAATTGCTGGAAGTCTTTCATGTGGACTTCTTTTATTTATATGACACGAAGTGCCGATTGCTATTAATGTGGGTGTGAGGCAGAAAAATAGAAAATAAAAAAACTCACATGGAGATTATATCCGCGCACAGATCTCCAAACCGTACGTCTCCGCCCAAACTTCGCTACTGAAGGTTTGTGCCCTAATTAACCTCCTTGATTTTTTTTTTTTTTAAATCTTTTTGCTAAATCTTTTTCTTTTGAGATATGAGGATTCGAGTGTATAAGTATTTCATCATAGTTTTGAAGATTCATTTATTTATTATGACTTTTGGTATTTTGATTGATTCTTTTTTAATCATTCGTTTCAGTATTTTTTTTTTTTTTTTTTAAGATTTCCTCTGTGATATGTCCATTGCAATACTATGCTGTCTATAAATTCTCTTATCTGGTCATACAAAAATATTTTTTGACTTTTCTTGCTATCATATCTAACTATTAGAATACTTAAGATACTATCCGTTTTAAACACTCACTTTTTTTTTTTTTTAAACAAACAAATGTAGCTGATTTGGTTTTTTCTTTTTTCTCTTTTCTTTTTTTTCCTACATAGTTATTGCAAATTGATAAGTTTATTGTTAGGTTTTTATATGCTGGCATTTATGGCAACTTTGTTAGAGAAACCAAAAACAATATTTTTTAAGCTAGCTTAAGGAGTTTCATTGGGTGTTGCAATATGTGTTGCAACAATTGGTACGTTTTGAAGACGTGACTAGCTACTTTATTGGGAAAGTTGCATGATTTGGAAGCTGACGTGATAGAGTGCAATTGATTTAGTCTACAAATTGGTAGTTTTTGTTTTGGTAAAAGTCAATGGTGGTTGCCTGAATTAAATTGGAGATTATCTAGAGATTTTATTTAATAAGATATTTCTAATTTGAGTAGGTTTCCTTATCCTATTTAAATTAGAAATCAAAACTATCCCAAAAAGAAGAATCTCGCATTAGAAATCTGTAAAGTTTGAAGGTTTTATTTCTGGAGTTTCTCGAATGTTTTTGGTGATTTATCAGTAGCTATTATAGAGGAAATTTAATTCGGATTGTTGTGGAATTTCTATATTTGAATTTCAAAGTATTTTTGGAAGCATTGCAACAGACCAGGAAACACTATGAACTTTAAATTATTTTTACTCTGAAATTTTTGAAATTAACTATGGTTGCTTATTTATAGTCTCAAAAAAAAATTATGGGGTACGAGCTCTGAGATGTGTCTAAGTACTTTGAGACCTTTTGAAACCGTTGAATTTTTATGTCTTTTGGGAGAAGGCATTAGCGGTTGAAGAGAGTTCAACGTAGCTAGCAAGGAGATCTCGTAAAATAGATTCATTGACTTAGTTCAAGATGACCGGTGGCAACAAGGAAAAGAAGTCTTCAGTTTGTATAAGTCCATTAGTGCTTGTAATCGTTTAACAGTTAGTAGATTATTCACCATCTGGGCGTGGCCTTGAGGAGTAGCATAATCGAGCCTCATAAAAATTTGCTTATGTTTATCTATTTACTTTGTTTCCGATAATTGAATTAATTTGGAAAAATTAATTAAATTCGGTAAATAGTTACAGATCTTTCAATTGGTATTACAGTAGGTTACTAATGTTATTTTCTAGGTTAGATTTTTGGATTTGATCTGTTTTGTAGGCATGGATTTTCTACGCGAACAAGGACATGTTTCACGCCCACCGCTGCTTGATGGGAGTAATTATCCCTACTGGAAGGCTCGCATGAAGGCTTTTATTAAGGCACTTGATGAGAAAGCATGGCGTGCTATTTTAACCGGTTGGGAACAACCTACTACCAAAGATGATGAGAATAAATCTGTACCCAAGTCTGAAGAATCTTGGACCAATAATAAAGATCAGTTGGCCAATAATAACTCCTAGGCCTGAATGCAATTTTCAATGTCGTTAATTCCAATCAGTTCAAATTGATTTGCATATGTGTGGTGATAGAGCCAGGATTTATTGACAGAGGGGCCAAAAAAAAAAATTTCGGTTAAGCCATTAGGCCACTAATATTCATATTTTTAATAAACTATTTTATTTCTTAAAATCCAAATTGTTTGCCTAACAAAATATGAGTGGTTATATTTGTACCCATAGTACTGATAAATATCCCCATCCAATAAATATTTCCTGATATAAACATAGTAAATCTATTATTTTACAGATACTTTTTATATAATACTACATTTAACCCTCTCATACACCCACTTTTATTTTAAATTTAATTTATTTTGTTAAAAATAAAATTAACAAATCTAAATAAGAAAAAAAAAAGATATATTTCCATTCTCAAAAAGAAAACATAAAGTATCTCCAAAGAAAAAAAAAAAAGGAGAGGAAATGGTAAAAGAAAAAAAAAAACTCAAGTAATGTCTAAATCAATGATCAAGAAATGTCATACTGCATTTAAAAAAAAAAAACATAATATAGAATCATGTAAATGAACATAACAAGAAAAAATAAACAAAAAGAATAACCATATAAAAAACCACAGAGAATCATTTTCAAATACTAAAAGAAAAGAAAAGAAAAAAAGCATAATACTAATAAATTAAAAAATGAAAAAAAATACAAGTTTCAATAGTTGTTGGCTTTTTAGGAGACATCTTTCTTGTATTTTTATTTCACTTGAATCCTCCAATGAAAATTTTCATGTAGTTATAAAAATTTCTCAAGAAAAAAATTGATGAAGAGCAATTTAGAGTTTAGAAGAATTTAAAACAATTTCTTATGATTTTTTTAAAAAGATTATTTCCATTTATGGTTAACGTGGTGTATGTTTTTTTTTAATTATTTTATTAAAAAAATTATTTTTATTTGTAGGTATGTGGGGGTATGTGCATTCTTAATGATTTTAAGATAATTTTTTCTTGTAGGGTAAAAATACATTAAAAATCTTTAAGGGGTGCAAAGACTAACTTATACACATACTCACTATATTAAAATAAAAAAAAATATTATACTAAAATTATAAATAAAAAAAAGAGATAAAAAAGCTAGCCCCCCCCAAAAAAAAAAAAAACACCAAACCCCCTCCCTCCGCCATTGCACATGTGAAGTTGCCAAAGAAGTCTGGACTATTTTGGAAACAACATATGAAGGTACAACTGCTGTAAAGATTTCAAAACTTCAAATTTTGCCGACATGGTTTGAAAATCTTAGAACGCTCGATAGTGAAACAATTGCCGATTTCAACGCTAAGTTGTGTGACATAGCCAATGAAGCTTTTGCCCTTGGAGAAAAATATTCTGAGACTAAAACTTGTGAGAAAGGTCCTGAGGTCTCTGTCACAAAGGTTTGCATACAAAGTCACAAATGCCAAAAATGCCAAAGGGGGAGATTGTTAGGTTTGTGTATATTGGCATTTATGGCAACTTTGTTAGAAAAACTAAAAACAATATTTCATAAGCTAGCTTTAGGAGTTTCATTGGGTGTTGCAATATGTGTTGCAACAATTGGTACATTTTGAAGATGTGACTAGATGCTTAATTGGGAAAGTTGCATGATTTGGAAGCTGACATGGCAGAGTGTAATTTATTTGGTCTACAAATAGGCAGTTTCTATCTTAGTAAAAGTTAAGGATGGTTGCCTAAATTAAATTGGAGATTATCTTAGGATTTCATTTAAAAAGAGATTTCTAATTTGAATAGGTTTCCTTATTTTATTTAAATTAGAAATATTAACTATCCCAAAACGAAGAATCTCGCATTTAAAATCTTGAAAGTTGGAAGATTCTATATATGGAATTTCTTGAAAATTTTTCATGATTTATCAGCAGCTATTATTAAGGAAATTTAATTCACATTATAGAGGAAGTTTCTAAATTTAAATTTCAAAGTATTTCCGGAAATGTTGCAACATATCAGAAAACACTGTTAAATTGAAATTATTTTTAATACGAGATTTCTGAAGATTGACTATGGTTGCTTATCTATAGTCTCAAAAACAGATTGTGGGGTACGAGCTTTCAGATATATCTGAGTACTTTGAGACCTTTTGAAGCCGTTGCATTCTTACGTCTTTCGGGAGAAAGATTTAAAGTCTTTGGGAGAAGGCATTAGCGGTTGAAGGGAGTTCAACATAGCTAATAAGTGTACCTTGTAGAATAAATTCATTAACTTGGTTCAAGATGACCGGTGGCAATAAGGAGAAGGAGTTCAGTTTGTATAAGTCCATTAGTGCTTGTAACCGTTTTACAGTTAGTGGATTGTTCACCGTCTGGGTGTGGTCTCGCGGAGTAGGGTAACCGAACCTTGTAAAAATTTGCTTGTGTTTATCTATTTACTTTACTTACAATAATTGAATTAATTTGGAAAAATTAATTTAATTCGGTAAATAGTTAAAAACAAATATTTCATTTATTATCTTGTCCTTTTAATTATTATTCGTTGTCTTGACCTTTAAAATTTTAAGATTGTGGATTTGATTGCTAAGAATTAGGGCTGGCAATTTGGGTTATGATACGAACTCGACACGAAAAAAATGCGGGTTAGGGTTGGGAAAAAAAGGTACAGGTTGGTTTTAGATCGAACCCACATGACACAATAAAAAAATGGGTTGGGTTTGGGTCACGAAATCACCTGTAACAACCCATTCAAAATTTTTGTACAATTCCGGTTAACTTAGTGGTGGTCTTTTGGATGAACTAGTTATGGGTTTATATAGTTTTGTGTTTTGAATAACCTTTTGTGATGAACTAATTATGGATATTTATGATTTTGTTTTTTATATTGATATTATGTGATGGTATATTGCTTAATTTGCTTAATATGGATCTTAATTGTATGTTCAAAAAAATATATATTTTTAAATGTTTTCCTTATTTATGGCGGGTTGGTGGGTCGAAGGGTCGTGGGTCAATGGGTCGTGTTGTGTTAATCAACCCAAAATAGTGCGTTGCGGGTTGGCCGGGTCGGGTCAGGTCAACCTGCCAACCCGATAGGTCGAGTTAGTGTTAAGATTTTTTGACCCAGCAGGTCATGGGTGGGGTCCGTGTTAGAGTTTTGACAATTCGTGTTGACTTCAACCCAATACGAACCCGACTTGTTGACACGAATTGCTAGCCTTACTAAGAATGGATAAGAAGTGGATGCCGATGGATAGGTTGTCAAAAGAGTAAGGATAAGGGGTCAATAGTTTCTTAAAGTTTGCTTTAGAACATGGTCCTAATCCAGAATTCATGAGTTGACCTTGTGTGAATTGCGGTAATCTAAAGAAAATGAGTTGGGTTGAGATTAAAAGTCATTTAATATGCGATGGGATAGATGTGAACTATGATCCATGGAAGAAGCATGGTGAAAAGCCACGTAGTGAGAATCCATCTCTTAAAAGGGTTAGAAGGTGATGATAAAATATATGATGGCTTTGAAGACCAACCAATAACTATGGTCAATGATACGATTGACCATGCTGAAAATTTTGAAACGCTGATAGAAGATGCAGAGAAGTTAATTTATCCTGGTTCAAAATGTAAAAAATTACTGTCACTGATAAGATTATTTAATTTAAAAGCACAAACGACTTGAGTAACAACGCGTTCTCAGAAATGCTTAGTTTCATGAAAGATTTATTGCCTGGAGAAAACGAGATGCCCGCTTCTATGTATGAGGCAAAGAAAATTTTGTCCTCATTAGGAATGGGCTATGAGAAAATTTATGCATGTCCAAATGATTGCTTCTTAAAAGGAAAGAATTTAGCCATGAAAGCATATATCCTGTGTGTAAGTGTTCGAGATGGAAATACAACAAGATCACTATGGAAGAACAAGTGGGGATCCCAACAAAGGTTTAATGTTACATTCCTATTATCCGAGGTTTAAAAGTTTGTTTCGGAATCCCAAGCATGCTAAAAATTTGAGGTGGCATGAGGATGAAAGAATTAAAGATGGAAAACTTCGACATATAGCAGACTGACCGGCATGGAAGAAAGTGGATGAGAAGTACCCCAAAATTAAGGAAGACTCGAGAAACCTTCGCCTAGGTCTTTCTGCTGATGGTATCAATCCCCACAGCACTCTTAGCAGTTCTTATAGTTGTTGGCCGGTATTTCTTGTAATTTACAATCTTCCTCGGGATTTATGCACGAGAAGAAAGTTCACGTTACTAACTTTGTTAATATCAAGGCCTAAACAACCTGGAAATCATACAGATGTCTATTTGGCGCCGTTGATAGATGATTTAAAACAATTGTGGAATGAAGCAGACTGCTTCGATGGATGTAGGAACAAGCATTTTTTGTTGAGAGAGGTACAACTGATGACAATTAGTGACTAACGAGCATTTATGGTAGCTTGTCTGGATGCATTGTTAAAGGTAAGAAAGCGTGTCCGATATGTAGTGAGAAGACGAATTCAAAAAGGTTGAAACATGGAAATAAGGAATGTTTCATGGGGCACATAGGCGGTACTTAGGGCGTTATCATCCATATCGAAGGTATAAAAAGGCCTTTGATGGTAAACAAGAGTTTGAAGAAGCTCCTGTAAACAAGAGTGTGTCGATTGGCAAATCATTTTGGTAAAGGAAAGAAAGACAGAGAAAAGTATGCTAATGATACAGAGGATGAAAGAAAAATTACAAATCTTTGGGGAAAAAAAAAAGTCTAAATTCTTTGAATTACAATATTGGCAACATTTATTGGTGCGACACAGCCTTGATGTTATACATATAGAAAAGAATGTTTGCGATAGTCTAACAGGGACTATGCTTAATATTCCTCGGAAAACCAAAGATGGACGTGCAACCCGTGAAGGTCTAGAAGTAATTGGAATAAGGAAAGAGTTGGCTCTTCAACGTATTAATGGCCGAGTTCGTCTACCCCCAGCTTGTTTTACTTTGAAGAAAGAGGCAAAAATTAATTAAAGTAAATATTCCTGATGGATACCCCTCCAATATTCGAAACTTGGTTTCGACAAAGGTTTTAAAACTCATTGGCATGAAATCTCACGATTGCCATGTATTCGTGCAACAAATACTTCCAATTGCACTTCATTCAGTTTTAGACAAGAAGGTAAGATTTGCTATTATAAGATTGTGCTATTTCTTCAATGCCATTTGCACAAAGGTGGTGGACGTAACTAAGCTGGACAAATTACATGAAGAAATTATAACGACTTTGTGTTTATTAGATTTGTATTTTCCTCTGGCATTCTTTGATACACATGTGAAATTTAATGGCCTTAGGCCCAGTGATGCATCAGACCTCCAGCCAAAAACGTTTTTCTTTATCTCTCTCACTTACCATTTTTTTTTTTTTTTTTTTTTAACTAGGACCAACTAAACTACAAGAAACATTAAATATTATATTTGGAGAAATTAATTATAGCTTTATTAATCCAATATAGCAACTAACATTCCAAAAAAATATAAAAGAAATGCATAAAAAAATTAAAAAAATAAAAACAATAATGTATTTTTTGTTATATATATATATATATATTAAAATCCATCACAAAAAAAGGGCAGTTATACAGGTCACCCCCAGCCCGGCCCCCCAAAAAAAAGGCCACTGATATAAAAAAGGTTAAAGCTACGACAAAGCACATTTTATATACCATATCGATATAGCTCATTTTTAAACTATTAAAATATAATCAAACGGTTGAAATGTTATTTGTATATCATAATTATCATACACCTTACCTCATATTAGTATAGATTAATAAATAAAAAAAAATTTAAAGATAAAAAAAAACCCACCCCTTCCCTTCCCCGATGCCGGCGATAGAACCCCCTAACCAAATCTAACCCACCCCCCCCTCACCCTCAATGCCGACCAGATCCCTCGCCCCCGCGCTAGAGGCCCCCCTCCTTTCACCCCCAATATC
>JAFMPE010155841.1:0-10742 GCA_024759925.1 Ficus religiosa
GATAGTTAGGAGCGATGCGGTTTGTTTCTGCTTCTGCTTTTGTCCTTTCATGGGACTCATTATTTGACATGGACATGAATCGATGGATCTGTTGTGCCTTGTCTTCTTATTGCTTATTTGCTTATTGCTTACACCTTAAGGTTGATTGTAACGGATCTGAAACCGCATCCGACTTATAGGATTGTGCTCATAAAGTAAAAAAGTTTTTACATCTAAAATGAATTTTTTCAAATGTTTGTCACTTTTTGTAAGGTTGTTTTTCCTGGAGAAGTTTTCCCTATCACATCTTCTTTTCTGAGTTTAGAAATTCTAAATTGTATGAACTTGTTCATAACACATGTGCATATAAACGTATACAAATATATGTGTGTGTGTGTGTGTGTATTTAAACTTATGTTTGTCGTCTCACCCCCAAATAGAAAGAGGATTCATGCCAAGCCTGTGGAGAAAGCGAGAATCTTCTGTGCTGCATATCATGTAATTATGCGTACCATTCTAAGTGCTTGCTTCCGCCACTAAAAGTTCCGGCTCCTGCCAATTGGAGATGCCCTGAATGTGTATGACTCCATATATGAATCCCTTTTCATTTCTTTTCAACTAGTTACAGATGATATGCTTCGGTGGTGCTTGAGAATTTAAATGATTATGCTTGCAGGTTAGCCCTCTTAATGATATTGAAAAGATACTGGATTGCGAAATGCGTCCTACTGTGGCTGCTGAAGATGATGCTTCAAAACTGGGGTCAAAACAAATTTTTGTAAAGCAGTATCTTGTTAAGTGGAAGGGACTATCTTATTTGCATTGCGCATGGTAATTTGTGGTTAATTAGTTCTATGATCTGATTATAACTGATTTGCAGAGAACCTTATTTATTGGGTATCTATTCTGTTTCAGTATAATGGCTCACATAATTCTTTAGCTATATCAAATAATATGTTGTGTTCTTCACGCTTTATTATTATTATTATTATTATTATTTATTTTTTTTTTTTTCATTTTAGAGTTTCATTTACATGCCATGTATATTTTTGCTCAGGGTGCCAGAGAAGTTGTTTCTCAAAGCTTTCAAGACAAATCCACGTCTAAGAACTAAAGTAAACAATTTCCATCGTCAGTCTGCATCAAATAATAACTCGGAGGACGAGTTTGTTGCCATTAGACCTGAGTGGACAACTGTTGACCGGATTATTGCTTGCAGGTTTATGTTTTTCTCAATTTTTTAAAAAACATTTTAGAACCGACTATAGCTGATTTTAATTTTCGAAGCGACTGCTGTAAGCTTCAGTTGAATTCTTCTAATGGGGGCGGGGGATTTGGGAGTTCTGCTAAAGATGGATCATGTCAAGGCAAAATTGCAGTTGTAAAGAAGTGTAGAAGTATTTGTTGTTAGTTGTACATTTACATTTAAATATATAGCACGAACTTGTTTCTTATATTATTAAATGGAAAAAAAAAAAAAAATAGAGCATGGTTGCGCTATGTAGTGAACAGTTAGTTTGGGCTGACAAGGATACCTTATAATGTAGCTTTGGAGTTTTTAAGTGGCTGTGATGAATACCTACGTTCTCTGACAAATTTATGCGCAATTATTGTTTGATACTACTACTTGCTATGCTTTTACAAAGTTGAATGTTGACCTCAGATCTATTACAAATGTTGCAGGGGAGACGATGATCAGAAGGAATATCTTGTAAAGTGGAAAGAACTTCCCTATGATGAATGCTCTTGGGAATCTGACTCGGATATCTCTGCTTTTCAGCCAGAGATTGAGAGATTCAAAAAAATTCAATCGAGGGGTAAGAAACAGTCTTCTAAGCAGAAGAACAGCGCTAAAGATGCCATTGAATCAAAGAAGAAACTAAAAGAGTTTCAACCGTACGAGCACAGTCCTGATTTTCTTTCTGGAGGTAACATTACTCAGTCTGGCATGTATTTTCCCCACCTTTTATCTTGCACTTGTGGTTCTAATTTTTAGTTTCTACACAGTATTTAGCTCTTAATCATGAATTTTATGTGGTTTTTGGTGTAATTGAAGGTACATTACATCCTTATCAGCTTGAAGGGTTAAACTTCTTACGCTTCTCTTGGTCCAAACAAACTCATGTTATACTGGCTGATGAGATGGGACTTGGTGAGTCTTTTCTCATGTTTGCTTTTGTTTCTAAAGATTTTCTTATCCTTTTTCTTCTTTGTTTGATTGGGGTAGATATGGCAAGGTGTTTAAAGTCTTTGCATCATCATATCTCGATTGTGTCAACATTTTGGGTCTTTGTTGGTTCCAGGAAAAACCATACAAAGTATTGCATTTTTAGCATCTCTTTTTGAGGATAATATCTATCCACATTTGGTGGTTGCGCCACTATCAACTTTGCGAAACTGGGAGCGTGAATTCGCAACATGGGCACCTCAAATGAATGTGGTATGTACGTGTGATTCTTCTATCAAATAATTGGTCAGTGGGTATGGTTCTGAGTGGAGATTTGTTTGCTGCAGGTTATGTATTTTGGTACTGCTCAAGCTCGTGCTATAATACGAGATTATGAATTTTACTTTCCCAAAGGTCAGAAAAAGTTGAAGAAAAAGAAATCTGCTGCGGTTACTGAAAGCAAGCAAGACCGCATCAAATTTGATGTCCTCCTAACATCATATGAGATGATTAACTTCGACACAGCATCACTGAAACCTATAAAGTGGGAAAGCATGGTAACATCCTGTGGCTAATTTATGTAATTGCTAGTCTAAATTTTGGCTTCCTGCTCAATGTTGCTGTAATCTGTATGTAGATTGTTGATGAAGGTCATCGTCTCAAGAATAAGGATTCAAAATTATTTTCACAACTGAAGCAGTTCTCGAGTAATCATCGTGTCCTTTTGACCGGAACTCCTCTGCAGGTTAGTTGAATTTTGACCGTTGTATATATTAATTAGCTTAGCTATCAATAGGGACATTATATATATTTTTTTGTTGTAAATATTTAATTTAAGTAACTTGATTGCATCATTAATTATTTATTCTTACTTACATTGTTCTGATCTACCATGTTTTCAGAACAATCTTGATGAACTATTTATGTTGATGCACTTCCTTGATGCTGGGAAGGTGAGTATAGAAACATACAACGAATGATTTGTTTTGTTAAATTTTAAATTGGTCATGAGAATTGCTTTTGTGAATTATATTCTTCAGTATTTGACGTTTGCTCATATGCAGTTTGGAAGTTTGGAGGAGTTCCAGGAAGAATTTAAGGATATCAATCAAGAGGAACAGATTTCAAGGCTCCACAAAATGTTGGCACCACATCTGCTTAGAAGTAACCATCTTAAACTTTTCTAATCATAAAATTCTCCTGCAGTCAATTGTTGAAATTTATAGTGTTAGTTATATGTTGAATGATATGTGTCTTGATTTGTACTCAACTGTACATCATGAAACAACTTCTGTCACAGAAAATATGATAATCTATATGATACATCCCGGAAGTTTATGTTTCCATTCCACTATCTATGCAATCACCTTTTTGAAACCAATTTATGTTTCCGGAGGTTTTTGACTCTCATTGCTGGTGACACAGGAGTGAAGAAAGATGTCATGAAAGAAATGCCTCCAAAAAAGGAACTTATTCTGCGTGTTGAATTGAGTAGCAAGCAGAAAGAGTACTACAAAGCAATTCTTACTCGTAACTATCAAATACTGACTCGACGTGGTGGTGCACAGGTAAGGGCGTTTGTTTCTGAAATAAAGACTTTGATTGTGTTCCGACCCAACATATCATTGTGGTTGAATACCAGATATCACTTATCAATGTGGTCATGGAATTGCGCAAGCTCTGTTGTCATCCCTACATGTTAGAGGGAGTCGAACCAGAAATAGAAGATCCAATCGAAGCTTACAAGTAATTTTTGTTACAATACCTTCAAGATCCTTATCCTCATTTTCTATTTTAAAAAATACTGGTTATCTGTATTTAAAGCTGGTGTATTGTTTGATATTTCGAGCAGTGTTTTAACCAAGTGTTAAAATAACTATATACTATCTTCTTGGACAGTCAGAACAAAATATTTCTTCATTTATTAAGTTATTTAGATATATTAAATTGGGGTTCTTGTACTTCAAAATTAAAATTAAAAAAAAAAAAGATTTTCATTCGGTCTACTTTTCTTTACCAACTCACAGACAGCTGATAGAGTCTTCTGGGAAATTGCAATTGTTGGACAAAATGTTGGTGAAACTTAAAGAGCAAGGGCACAGAGTGCTCATATATACACAATTTCAGCACATGTTGGACTTGCTGGAAGACTACTGTACTTACAAGGTATAAGCGTTATTTTCCCTACTCTCTCTGGGGTTAGCTTTTAATATGCAGCCAGCTATTGGATGATGTTTATGCATTGTACGGGTTTTTAATTTTATTTTTTGACATTTTATTTCAGAAATGGCAATATGAACGGATAGATGGTAAGGTTGGTGGAGCGGAAAGACAGATAAGAATTGATCGATTTAATGCCAAAAACTCTTCCAGGTTTTGCTTTCTGCTTTCTACCAGAGCTGGAGGACTGGGAATAAACCTTGCAACTGCTGACACAGTTATTATATATGATAGGTGCAATGTTGGCTCTTAAATCCCCTTTGTCTGAGATTTTACTTTGTTATCCGATTTCAGGAAGCTATTATCCTTTGTTGATTGATGGATAATCAAGTAAAGAGCAATTAGGATTGGTGTTGACTGAAAATATTTTGGAATTACGCCTGTGCCATAAATTGGGATTTTCTGCATAACAACTTTTGGAAATGTTGCTAATGGGTGTAGAGTTTTTTCAGTAATAAGGGTGATTTATATGCTATAGCGAAATTTGGTAGCTTTTACATTGTCCATGAGATTCAATGAGTTCGGCAAATTTTCTATATGTGGTCAAGAATGCAGACTTTTTTTGGGCTTTTGTTATGACTAAACATCAAATATTCCCCTACGCCCCTCCTCTCTTTTTGGCGAGTTATTGATTGATTTAAGGTGTTATGATGTCCTTTTTTTTCTGATATTTACTGAACGTGTATTTTTCCTCCCTTTTCTAGTGATTGGAACCCACATGCAGATTTACAGGCTATGGCTAGAGCCCACCGACTTGGGCAAACTAACAAGGTTTTAATTACTTATTATCCAGAAACAATAGATTGTTATTGCTGTAAGTTTCTTGTGAAGGACAGTGATTGCGGTGTTGTAGGTAATGATTTTTAGGCTGATTATGCGTGGAAGCATTGAAGAAAGGATGATGCAATTGACCAAGAAGAAAATGGTTTTGGAGCATTTAGTTGTTGGAAAATTGAAGACTCAAAATATTAATCAGGTGATCAGTTAACTCTAGAGATCAGGATATTTACTAGCCTGGTTGATGCAATTGTTGTATATGAAACGAGGCAGTGTCCATAACGAGTAATTTCTTAGGAAAAAAGTTATCAAATACTGAATGATTTCTGTTTCTTTTAGGAAGAGTTAGATGATATAATAAGGTATGGCTCGAAGGAGTTATTTGCAGAGGAAAATGATGAAGCTGGAAAATCCCGACAAATACATTATGATGCTGCTGCAATAGATCGGTAAGTGTTATAATAGCTCATTTGACTTTATTTAGAGCACTTGATATATCTGAAAATGTTATTTATTTTCTGTCTAATCTTCAATAGATTACTAGACCGAGAGCAAGCTGGAGACGAAGAGTCTACCATGGACGACGAAGAGGAAGATGAATTTCTAAAGGCTTTTAAGGTTTGTCGACTTAATTTTGTGTATTTGTGTTGGACTGTAGCATCTTTTTTCTGTTTCTCTTTGCAAAAAATGTTACACTTAGCTAGTTAAGTTTGGCGTGATTCATGAGCCTTGACAGGCAGTATACTTGGACCAAAGAGCACATTGTCTGATTGATTTCATTATTCTTTTGATGCTCCCCATCAAAGGGATATTTTGACCTTTTCACATTAGTGTGGGTCTCTCAATTGGTTTTTGTTAGATACCGAATGCCCCACATGGAAGGATATAGATAAGTAGTGGGTTTATAGCCATTGGGTTCCCTGCCCACGCAAGCCAGTTTTGCAAGGGTTCTATGCAATGGGTTCCTAACAATTGATGTAAAAGCCAGTCCACCATGTCATGGGTTCAAGTCGAGACGGCTGTGTTATAGGCTGGGATTAAGATGTATTGATGGAGTCGTCAAAGTGTTGAACACTGATAGCCGAGTGAAGCCGTTGAATAGGAATGGGCTATTGCTGGGTCAGTGCCAATAATGTCTGCTGCTGAGTTAGGCCCCAGCGTGCTGGATTGTTACAAATCACCATGTCGAGTATGGGATTAAATTTAGGCATATGGTTCTGTGATTGTCACTGAGGATTGGCTTGGGGAGGGTTGTTACCCGATAAAAGGCAGGATTTGCGTAGTCACCTAGCTGGAAAGATCATTGCCGTGGATGGTGTTTGTGACGTGTGGTGGAATGTTAGATACCAAATTTCTGCCATGGAAAGATTAAAAGAGAAGTAATGGGTATATAAGCCCTTGGGTTCCCTCACCTTGCAAGGCGGTTTTGCAAGGGTGGTTTCGACTAGTGGTAATATTCTAAACAATATCAACTTAAAGTGAAAACCACATATTGAATTGAAGAAAACCACATATTGAATTGAAGAAACTTACAAAATTTTCATTTCTTTACTGCCTTGTTGCTTTACGCCTCAGGAATTTCATCCTGCCTGGTTGTTGGTAAATCTTGTTGTTATTACTTTTGCCTTTTTTTGGTAGATTTTGATTTTGCATATCTCATCTATTAAAATTCAAACCCATCAGGATTCGGAATTTATGACCTCAGATTTTCTTTACATTTGCGACGGTTACTTTTAACTACTACTACTACTCTTTTTCCTCTATAAATTTACTTTCTTTAAGTAGAGGGTGCCAGCATCCGTGGTGCTCAGGTTGCAGAACAATGACCAAAAACTCTTCTTAGGTGTAGTGAGTGGGTTCAGAAATAAGAAAGCATTTTGCAATTATAACTCCTCTTTGTAGTGTTATTGTGCTGCTTTTCTTCTTGTTTTAGTTTGCCAGTTAACTCCATCAGTGCAATTTGTAGGTAGCGAATTTTGAATACATCGAAGAAGCAGAGGCTGTGGAAGCAGAAGAAGCGCGAAAGGCTGCACTGGACAATAAAACTTCAGTGAGCAATTCAGAGAGGTCAACCTACTGGGAAGATTTGCTTAAAGATAGATACGAAGTTCACAAAGTGGAAGAATTTACCGCTTTGGGCAAAGGAAAAAGAAGCCGTAAGCAGGTCTGGCTGTTATGGTAACATCCTATTTTGCTGTTCTTTTTCCATTTTGAAGTATAATTACCTCGTGCAACTGGAATTTGTTTAGATGGTGTCTGTTGAAGAGGATGACCTTGCTGGTTTGGAGGATGTGAGCTCTGATGGAGAGGACGATAACTATGAAGCTGAGGTGACTGATGGGGAAGCTGCATCATCAGGAAATGCTTCTGTAAGAAGGGCTGGCAGAAAGAGGTCCCGTGGTATAGTTCCCCTGTTATATTTATTGCGATAATAAGCTCGCAGATCTCATCAAAAAATGATATTATTAAATAAGATGTGGGTTAGCATATGTTCAACCACATTGGTTTGGTCAATCTAACGTTAAAGTGTGTGTGTGTGTTTTTTTTTTTTTCAGTGGATAGCTCGGAGCCGCTTCCTCTGATGGAAGGTGAAGGAAGATCATTCAGAGTATTGGGCTTCAATCAAAATCAGAGGACTGCATTTGTACAGATTTTGATGAGGTACTCCCTTATCTTTCTTTCTTCTCCGCAAGTTTTTGTTAATTAGTATATTTTTTGTATTTACCTATCTGTGTTTTCCGTTAGGTGCATGCGAGTATGTGATATAAATATATATTTCTTTTGGGAAAGTTTATCCAGTCATTTTTGCAATTGCTTTCGTTTTCAATTGCTTGCCTCTCTCTCTCTCCTTTTTTATTTTTTGGGCAATAATGCATCTGTATGTTTCCTGGTATTCTTACTTTTGGGGGCGTGTTGCAGGTTTGGTGTTGGGGAATTTGATTGGCAGGATTTTACATCTCGGATGAAGCAGAAGACATATGAGGAAATAAAAGAGTACGGTGTTTCTTTTGTTTATTCCTTTCTGAGCGCCTTGTATAATGTTGTTGAACATTCAAAATCTACTACTGGTTGTCGTGTGTCTTTTTCCTTTTGGGGCAATATTTTAAGGTCTTTTATGTTCTGTTATTTTCTTGGTATGATGAGATCACGTATCCGCAAATGTCCTCGAGGGACCCAACTAAAATTATAATAATGTAACCTGCATGTTTTTCCCTTTTTTCTTTTAGGTTATTAATATGTACAGTTAAATCATGTTATTTTAATGTCATGTGACACATCAAGACTAGACAAACTTGATTTGCTATTTACTCTGACATAAATTGCACTAGCGGATGGAATTTATGAGGTTCTTTTAGGTAAGTTGAAGCCATTTAGTGATTTTAATAGAGCAAAATGGTGGAACTCTTGTGCGTTAATAATAGGTTTTAACATTTTGTATATCTGTTCTAGTAAACAAAAAAGGTATTGTATTTTTATAGTTGACACTGACAGGTGTTTATTCGTTTTAACACAGCTATGGAACTCTTTTCTTGACTCACCTCATGGAAGATATTAATGACTCTCCAACGTTTTCAGGTGATAATCCACAGTGCTGACTAGTAGTTGATCACATTTGAAATCTATTTATGTTTTTTCTTGTGCTCTGGTGATTATATCTATAGCATCTTGGCTATGTAGATGGCGTTCCAAAGGATGGACTCAGAATACAAGACGTACTTGTTCGCATTGCAGTTCTGATGCTAATTAGGGAGAAAGTAAGTTTGAAACAGCAAGGCTTGATTTTTGTTACCTACCTGTCACCGAGACTAGGACGGCATTTAACTAATCTTCTTTGTGTTTTTGGGCTTGGGATTTTTACCCCCCTCAGTGTGGGTATAAATCCTATTGTCCTTTGCCATTTTGTACAATCTGTTAGCTTTTGAAACATCTACTTTTCTTACCTCGTGTTAATCTTTTGCTATTCTCGGTGGAATCTTATAGGTGAAGTTTGCATCTGACAATCCTGGAACTCAACTTTTTGCGGACGACATTCTGTTGCGCTACCCAGGATTGAAGGGTGGAAAGTTTTGGAAGGAGGAACATGATCTATCCCTATTGCGTGCTGTACTAAAGTATGCCCTCACTATAAAGTAGTATAATGTTAAAATTGCTTTGCTATTTTGTGTTTGACCTTTACAATAGAGCAATATGAAAGGTTGCGTTTTTTTCGTCTGATTATTTATCATTTACTTGTTCAAATTCAAGGCATGGTTATGGAAGATGGCAAGCTATTGTTGATGACAAAGGCTTGAGGGTTCAGGAGCTTATCTGTCAAGAGTTGAACCTTCCCTTCATCAATTTACCTGTTCCCAACCAAGCTGGTTCTCAAACACAGAGCGGGGAAATTCCAGCTACTACGGAGGCACCCAACAGCCCTCCCAAGGAAAATGGTAATGGGAATGATGGGACAGCTGATGCTCCGCCGGGAACGATGGATACAGGAAACCAATCACATATGTACCAAGACGGTTCTGTATGGTATCATTACAGAGACATGCAGAAAAGACAGGTTGAGTTTATCAAGAAAAGAGTGCTGCTTTTGGAAAAAGGACTCAATGCAGAGTACCAGAAGGAATACTTCGTGAGTCACCCGCATTAATTTCCCTATGTTTTTCATTCCCTTGGGTCTGTTATTATCTCCGGGTTTTAGTGGTGTGGCAAATGAAATACTGGTTGCTTTATTCTTAAATGTCCAAGTTGCTCAGGTATTTTTTGTCGTGTTCCTCAGGGTGATATGGCGAGGTCAAATGAGGGTCCAAGTGAAGAACCTGATAACGAGCCCAGGGTGTCAAATGTTCCAAATGTTCCGGGTCCTCGGTCTGCTGAGAATGATGCATCCATAGTTGATCAGTTACCACGAGTAGAAGCCATCAGTAAGTCTATGGTCATTCTTATAGCTCTATTTGGTTGATGAAGAAAAATGTCGAGCCCTTGGTGGGCATCAGGCATGTATTAGCTTCATGAATGGGACCTGTAGGGCGTTGATAAACCCGACCTGAGAAATTTTAATAATAAAAGAAACGATAAAACGAATTAGACACATGGGAGATGAGGTCTTTGATAAATCATTATATGCTCCCTTGTTTCGAAGTTTATCGATCAGCTTGGAGATGATTAGTATTCTGCTTGTGCAGCTCCTGAAGAAATTGCAGCTGCTGCTTGCGATGATGATCCAGATCGGTTGGAATTGGCTCGGCTCTATAATGAGGTAAAAGTTCCTCCGTCATTGTACACAGAAACCTAAACTAGAGATTTGCATTGGATTAGACGTCTTGTTGCTATTTTACCACTGAATAAAAAAATGTTGTGTTCCTTCTTGGTGGCAGATGTGCAAGATAGTTGATGAAACCTCTAGTCAGAACTCGGTGAATAACCTCGGCGCAGTGGAAGGCATTTATAATGATTTGAGTCGGATTCTCTCTCCTCCACTGGAAAATGCAACCTCATCTCAGCCTATGGAAATTCCGGAGGAACAACCAGTAGATGTCTCGACTGCTGCTGCTGCTGCTGGGGAAGCAGAAGTTGAGATTCTGGAGCCGCCCGTAAAAGAACCTGCACC
>JAFMPE010155930.1:0-20130 GCA_024759925.1 Ficus religiosa
TAACTCCTTGAGATTGGATCTAAACTTTGGATCCAAAATTTTCCTCCTTGCTTTACTCTCCACAAATCCGACCCCCCCTCTCTCTCTTTTTTTTTTTTTTTTCCCCTTCTCATTGGGTTCGGCTCCTAGGGGAGAAGATGGTGAGGTGAAAATTTGGCATAGCTTTGGGGTAGTTTCACATAAAATGATCTAAAAATCCACACACCCCCCCCCCCCCCCAATCACCTATTTATAGGTGAAAATTATTTTCTTTTTGGATTTATTTTTATTTCTAAAATTGCATATTAGTCCTTAAAAGCAAAATATTTGCTCATATACCCTTATGAGGTGGCCGGCCACAGGTGGCCGGCCATTACATGCCTTGGAGCCCAAGAAATTTTTCTTGCTTACAATCATCATGACATCATCATGCTTACCTCATGCTTACCTCATCATACTTACTTCACTTTTTCTTAAAATTACATTTTGGTCCCTAAGGACAAAATATTTGTAATTTGGTCCCTGTGAGGTGGCCGGCTAGGATAGAGCCACTTGGCTTCCAATTCATGCATAATTATCCACTTGATTCCAAAATCTCTTAATATAATTATGCAGTCTATTTCCTTACTAACTCAGATAATATCAATACTGTTTTTTCTAAAAACAGTATTGTCATACTGGATTGCAGTCCAAAATTCATCTGCACTTAATAGGACTGCATATGGATTTTTCTTAAGACTTGAAACTACTAAGTCGTCATTGCTCCAAATATTATTCCTGATTATTCTAAAGCAATCCCATACCTTATTCTTATTATTTCATCTGTGATGACGGTCTTTTGCAGTATAATTTCCATACTGCTTGCTATACTGTAGTACCATCTCAGTCAAACCTAAGGTCAACCTAGTCAAACTTTGATCGGAATAAAAATCATAATTCATATTCTGCCCTTTTCTTAAAAAGGCCTCATGCTTGACTAAGCAAACTATTATTGA
Organism: Ficus religiosa; assembly: GCA_024759925.1. Classification (NCBI taxonomy): domain Eukaryota; kingdom Viridiplantae; phylum Streptophyta; class Magnoliopsida; order Rosales; family Moraceae; genus Ficus; species Ficus religiosa. The sequence continues at coordinate 975 of JAFMPE010155930.1, forward strand.
GTCTTATAACTAATTAAACGAGAACTCAAACATATATTAATATTCCATTTAGATCATGAGCTTTATATCTATTTACATGATTTAGACTTAGATTCTTCTTATATCTAAGGAAATCTCAAGTCATCAAAAATGCGGGTTCTTATACATTGAGGGGCATAGAAAGCAAAAACTTTGTACTTAAGGCCAATTAAGTAATTTAAGGAGAATTTTAGAAAAAAAATAATAATAATTGTTAAAAATTGTGGATTTTTCACCTATAAATAGGGGTGGGGTGTAATAACCCGAATTTTTATGGACTCATGATTTCCTTATATAAATATAAGTCCGTACTATGTGTTATGTAATGCTTCATGAAAATTATGAATATCAATATGAAATTCATAATTTTATTATTAGTACATGTTTGAGTTCTTATTTAATTAGTTATGAGACTCAATGATAAGTTTATTATGCTAAGTATGAGGCCTTTTGATGGATGAGGCAGAATAAGGATTTATGATTTTATTCCGGTCAAAGTTTGACCAGGATGATTTAGGATATGATTAAGACGATATTGTAGTATAGTAAGCAGTATAGAAATTATACTGCGATAAACCGTAATAAGCAAGAATAAGATACGAGACCACTCTAGAAAAATCAAGCACATTATTTAGAGCAATAAGTACTAAGTAGTTTCAAGTCCTAAGAAAATTCTATATGCAATCCAGTTAAATGCAGATAAATTCTAGATTGCAGTCCAGTACAATTATACTGTTATTAGTTGAAAACAATATTTGTAATATCTGCATTAGTATGAAGATGAACTGCATATTAAGGGATTTTGGGAATTAAGTGGATAATTATGCATGAATTGGAAGCCAAGTAGCTCCACCAAAGCCAACCACCTCATAGGGACTAAAGTGCAAATATTTTGCCTTTAGGGGCCAATGTGCAATTTTAAGAAAAATAAATAATTGTGGATAAGTATGTAATTTTTGAATTATGGAAATTATGAATTTTCCTAACCAAGCCTCCAACAAGGCCAATGATTGGTTACAAGCTTGGTTACATTAGTTACCTTGGAGAACAAGGAAAATAAGTTAGAGATAAGCTTGAAAAGATTTTTTTTTAACTCAAGCCTCCATATGGCCTTATATGGCTAGCCATCCTAGGATATGGGAAGGAAAATATTTGTTTTTAAGGGAAAATATGTAAATTCAAGGGGAATTTTTGAAATAAAAATAATTGTGGAAAATCAAGAATTTTCACCTATAAATAGGTGAGGTGGGATCACTTTGTAACCACTTAGTGAAACCCAAACTTTTTAGCTCATTCTCAAGTCTTGTACCCCCTTAGGAGCCGAGCCAAAAAGAAAAAAAAATAAGAGAGAGAAGTCGGATTTTTGGTGTTGATGGAGTGAGAAGAAAATTTCTCAACCAAATGGTAAATCCACTATCTTGGAACTTGAGGTAATCCTCTCCACCCTCTAGTTCTTCAATTTAGTTTTATTCAAGATTTAAGTGCATTTCCATATTGGGAATGTAAGAGCATAAGCTCACTTTTTAGTTTCATGCAATAGGGTTAGTAGTGATTGCTTGAATGTGCTTGATTAGGGTTTGGTGGTCTCTAATTATGGTTTGATGCATGTTTATGATAATATGTGTTAGAGATTATGTGGTATGTGTGAATGCCTACTATATGTTTGTTATATGTCCCCACATACTCAAGAATGATGTTGGATGAATGAAAATGAGAATGGTGATATATGTTGTATGGAGGGTTTAAGTTAACCCCAAAAACCCTAATTTGGTATAGATTACCATTTGGGTTTGCATGAAAATTGTATGGATGAGAAATGAATGCATAATAATGAAAACATTATGTAATGCACTGCATGCTTGTCATAAGCTCACTGTTTTAACCGTTTGAGGTAGTGTGCTTGTAATTTTATGTAAGAACCAACCAAAATGAAAACTGTCAGTTTTGAATCAAAACTAGACAGCAATCTGGAAATAGGATTTTGAGGCCTTTAAAGGCCGAATTTGAGAAACGTCAAAACTACAAAGTTATACAAAATAGAAAATCCTAGGGGAAAATGCAGACAATTTTTAAAAATAAGGCTCCAAAGGCCTCTGTTTTTACGAAAATCCGAGCCTGGTCTGCCCAAACCCAGTATGTACGGCCAAGCAGGTTCATTAAGGAAAAAGAGTAGATTAGAGGCAAAAATGGGTTTTTTGTAAAGAACAAAAGTTGTAGGGTTTTTTGAGATCTACAACTTTCATAAAGAAGATTTTTTCAAATTCAAAACAGATTTTAAAGTAAAATCTGATTTTTTAAAACTGTGCAAAAAACAGGAAATTCCTGCACATGCACTGATAACCAAAATTTATGGGTCTACTTAAAATAGTCTATAAGAAGGGGTTTTTATCACACAAGGAATTATTTAATAATTTAGGCCAAGATATATGGTAAACAATTGTAAGACATATAGTTATAGTAACCGGGAAGGTTACCAAATTTTATTGGGCTAAATTATTTAGGTTACTTATAGTAATCACATAAGATACCAAAGCTATTGGGTTGGGCTTAAAACCCATGGTTTCTAATGGTAACCTAATAGGGTATTACTTTAAAAGTAATTGGGCCTTAGTGAGATTAGTAACCTAATAGGGTATGGGTCTAAGTATGATTGGACTTATACCCTGGGGTTACTAATAGTAACCTAATGAGATGCTAAGTATGATTGGGCCATGAACCCAAAGTACATTAATAAATTAAACAAGATACTGTTTGATTGTAATTGGGTCGTGTGCCTTAGGGTTACATTTAGTAACCAAATAAGATATCATTTTAGTATGTGGGGGACATGTAACTAGGGCTACTGGTGAATGTTGGTTAGGATACCAGCATTGAATGTAATGGTTTATGGTAAGATAGAATGATTCTTATCTTACACCCTGTTTCAAACAGGAGTATGAACTGATGTTGTGCCATATTTGGATGATAAACCAAGAGCTTAGGACGACTTGTAAATACAACTCCGCCTACAGCATGGACAAAAAGTTTTTATTACATTGCATGTTTTTCAAAAGTTCATGCATGGATTTACATGATGTGCATATGTTTTATGTGTTATGTTTTATGTTTTATTATTGTGACATCATGAAAGCATGTTCACTAATAATAAAACAGACGATAAGAACAAGACTAAGTTTTCAGGTAAGAAACATTTAAAATTTAAGTTTTCAAGTATGATTAATTAAGAATAAGTTTTCATGTAATAAGATAAGACAAGCAAGTTTTTGTATGTTGTACTGACTTACCCCAAAGGCGAGTTTAAATGGTTTGGTCCATGGTTTGAGTAAGATTGGATTGGCTGCCCCAACCACTCCATGTTAAACGGTTCGGTTCATGGTTTGAGTTGGATTGGACTGGCCGCCTCAACCACTCCATGGCTACGCGCCACGGTACGTGCACGCATGATATGTAAGGGGCCCATAACCAAGTTAATATAAGAAAACATAATTGGTTCATAAGAAAGCATAATCGATTCATGCATTCTTGTACTAAAAATGTTTTGTGGAATAGGACGTTGTACTTACTGAGCATAAGCTCATAACTTATATTCATGCTGTAGGTAAGCAACCTACCGGCAATGCTTGATGCAATACTATGGAGAAATGGTGCTACAGACTGTGAAATTTGGGTTGGACACCGCCACAGGTTTTGAAAATGTATTATGTAAAATATGGTTGTATTATGTTATGATAAGTCGATGGTACTAATATATGATAAATAGTATGATTTGAAAAATATGGTTTTAAAACTCGGTACTCGAGTAAGTACCTACAAATAAGTATGACTATAAGTATGAGATTAAGTTGAGTTTTAAGTTTGAGTTTAAAAGGAAATTTAAATTTAAATAGGAAAAAATTTATTTCCATATTTTTACGAAATAGAGAGTATGTTTTAAGTATGTTAAGTATGAAGTAGCGGTCACATAAGGTGGGTCACCATAAGATTTAGTATGTAAGCATGGTAACGGCCGTACATAGGTCGGGGCGTTACATGGGGTATAGAAGAAAAACCATTTAGTTGGACCCCCAAATTTTTGGTTCTCTTTCAACTTTCCTCTCTAGCCTTAGAGAGAGAGAGAGAGAGAAAAAAAGGAGAGAGATAGAACAAGTGGCCGGTTATGGTATTGTGGTGATAGAGTAAAATTTTTCTCATTCCAAGACCTAGAACAGCCCTCCAAACTTTAGAGGTATTCCTCTTAACCCTCTAAGTAATTCATTAAAGATTTATGTGTATTTCCAATTTTGGCTTATAAGAGCATAAGCTCATGTCTCTTTTTATATGTTATGGTTTTTGATATGGTTGGTGATGATAGATTTATGCTTAGGATATCTTGAATGCTAGCCCTAAGCATGAATTTAATTTTTATGCTCTAGAATGGGTTTTATGATTGCATGTGCTCACCAAGTGTTTGTGAATATGTCTTCACATGTTTGAATATGGATGATTTTATGTATGATGATGATGATGATGATGATGATGTGTATGTTGGTTAATAAATTAACCTAAAAACACAACTAGGTAAGCTAGTAAGATTACCCATATTGTGTTTTTCAAGTAAGAAGATAAGTGTATGGTTAACTGTTATGAACGAATCCAACACGCTACATGTTGATGTAGGCTCACATTTTCGACCGTTTGAGGTAGTTGATGCGAAATTTTAAACGAAAACCAACCAACTACAAAACTACCAAATTTCGGATTTAACTGGATAGTTTTCTAGAAACCTAATTTTGAGCCCTTTAGAGGCCGAATATGGAAAAAGTCAAAACTGTAAAGTTGTAGAAAATGAAAAATCCTAGGGGTCAACGTGAACAGTTTTTGAAAAAGAGATTCCAAAGGCCTATGTTTTATCGAGTTTTCAAACCTGGCCGGTCCCAGTTTTATACACGGCCGGTAACTTTCAAATGGAAAAACATATAAGTTAAAGACAGAATTGAGTTTTGGGTAAAGAACAAAAATTGTATGTTTCAATGAGATCTACAATTTTCATGAAGAAAAATTTTTCAAATTCTCAACCAATTTAAAGATAAAACTGGATTTTAAATACTGTGCAGGTTACAGAAAATTCCTACACACAAATTAAAAAGTTGTTTTCAAAGTTTTATAGTTTTAGAAAGAAACTAAAGTTTTACGAAAAATAGTTTTAAAAGGTTTCAATCCAATTAGAAAGTTCACAAGTAATTTTTAAAAGGCAACTTTAAACAATAAATCAAGAAAATAATTGATTTATGAAAAATAGTTTTCAAAGTTTTAAAAAGCAGTTTTTAAAGTTTTACAGTTTTACAAAGAAACTACACACAAATTAAAAAGCAGTTTTCAAAGTTTTATAGTTTTACAAAGAAACTATAGTTTTACAAAAAAACAGTTTTAAAAGGTTTCAATCCAATTAGAAAGTTCACAAGTAATTTTTAAAAGGCAATTTTAAACAATAAAATTATCTTGATTTATGAAGTCAAGATATTTTTTTCAAGAAAACAATATATTTTAAGCAAAAAGGATAAGATGGGCCAAAGTTACTTAAAAAAAAATAAGTAACAATTCTATGACAGATAATAATCAGCTTGGAGACCAAACTAAGATCTAAGGAAATTAATAGTAAGCCCTAGTCACTTAGAATATGGTAACAATAACATGACTAAGGGTAATCGGATAGAATACTAATTCATAATACGGTTTGTATATGATTACTAAGAGTAATCAGATTGGAAATCAATTAAGTATGTCATGGTTTATGTTAACAGGAGTGCAACCTATTGATGTGCTCCGTTGAACGATAGACCAAGAACATAAGACAACTTGTAAGTACAATCCACCTACAGGATGGGCAAAATGTTTTACTACTTTACATGTTTTTCAAAACGCATGCATTAATGTATTTGATACATATGATTTATGTTTTATGATTGTAGCATCATGTAAGCATGCTCACTAATGATAAATCACATGGTAAGAATAAGATCAAGTTTCAAGTGAGAAACTGTTTTTAAGAAATTGTTTTTAAGAAACTATTTTCAAGTAAAAAACTGTTTTCTAGTAAGAAATTGTTTTCAAGTGTGATATTAAGCAAGTTTTCTCATATCGTACTGACCTGCCATGAGGACAAGTTTGGTCCATGGTTTAAGTTGGACTGGACTGGCCGCCCCAACCACTCTATGATTACACGCCACGGTACGTACACTCATGTTATGTAAGGGCCCAAAAATATACTAACCTAAGAAAGCATAATGAAAGCTTAATTGGTTCGTGCATTCTTTTATTGGAAATGTTTTGTAGAAGAAAAGTTGTACTTGCTGGGCAAAAGCTCATAACTTATGTTTATGCTGTAGGTAAGCAGCCTACTGGTAATGTGTGATGCAAGACTGTGGAAAAGGGCATAATGGAATGTGAAACTCTGGCCTGGACACCACCACGCGTTTTGGAAAAAAAAATATATAGAAATGTCGATATTATGTTATGATGGTATTAATATCTTGTAATTAGTATATTTTGTAAATGTGTTAAGAAGATTTAAAAACTTAGTACTTGCCTTGATCAAGTACATAATATGAGTATGAAATTAAACTGGGATTTAAAGTATGTTAAAAATATATATATATTTCCGTATTTTACATATGATAAGAGTAAGTTTCTAAGTAAGGTGAGTATGGTAACAACCTACGTAAGGCAAGTCGTTACAAATGTGACCTAAAGTGAGCAGGGATCTGGAGAAGCGACACATTTTAAACACTGTCCAAAAATAGCCAACACGCCAACTCTATTCCTTCTTAGATTCAGCACATGTGCCTTGAATCGCTACCACACCATCCTAAACACAATCTCAACCTCATCTTTACAAGCTTATGGACAAAAATATTAGGGTGGGAGTTCGGTGGGATGGCAACGGGGCAGATTCGACGTAGGGTGTCTTCTTGACAACCTGCCTGGTGAATAGAAACACTCCATATACCCACCCCCCATAACCCATTTAAGTTGGTGGAAACAAGATGGGTTTTCCAAATCGCGGGTTCGGAGTACTCGCGGAGTGTCCATTTACCCGATTACCAATTTTTCACCATTTAAAAAAATAAAAATAAAAAGACATCTATGTAAGACTTAAGTTATAATAAATCAAAACCATAGTATTCAATTTTTCATATATCAAATATGTTACAATTTAATATTTAAAATTGTATATGTTGTGAAATATCATTATACTATCTTAAATATAAAAGTAATATATATTTATATATATATAATTACAACTTGAACTAAAACAATAGTATAATCATTATTTTTTGACTCTCTTCTGATCTTTTTCTTTACTTATCCATCGGCATCTTGTCTATCTTCTTCCCACACAAAAAAAAAAAAAAAAAAAAAAAAAAAAAAAAAAAGTTCCGGAATAGAGTTTAATTTATATTTTGAAGTTTGTCTACAAAATTATGAACTTAAATAAGAGCTAGTGTAGTTGATTTTTACGTTATTTGAGACTAAGTCTGTACTCAAAATTAAAAGTTAGGGCGTAATCAAATTATTTTCAAAGAAAAATTTTGAAGCATGAGTATACTAGAACCTCAAAATTAGGGGATAATAGAAATTAAAAAAAAACCCCCCAAAAAATTGCAATTCATAAAATTATAGACGCAAACAAAAAGAAAATTATAAAAAGAATATAAAAATAAAATAAATAAAAAGCTTTTGAGAAAATACCAAGCCCCCACTTTTCTTCCTATCCATGAAAATTTTGCCACCCTTTTCTCTTTCTAGGCCATTTCTAACCGAAATAACCAATTGAACCGTCCGCAAAATTAACCGACCGACTTCAAACCAAATGTGCAAGGCTTAAGCCTGAGTTTATGATTGTCTTGGAGGTTCTTAGTTTTGGCTTCGTTTCAGGGGAAAAGGAATTAAATATTGCATACTGAAGGGATCCATGGTCTTTATAATGCTATGGCTGTACTAGTATGTATGAACTTTAGGAGCTGTGCTTGTTTTTTTTTTTTTTGTAAAGTTAAGGGTTTTTTCCTTCTATTTTTTGGGAAAACTTCTGATCTTGAATATCATTTCATGTTTTTTGCGCTGCTGAAATAACCCCCTCTTTTTTTTGTAGTCTTATTTATTATAAAAGAAAATATCTTATTGTATATGGTAGATTATTTTATTCTCTGATCACTAGCTAGAGAAACATCTAACCATCTGTATTGAAATTTATTATAGTAGATTAATTTAGTAGAAATATCTTGTTGTATCTGTGTTGAAATCGAATAAAATATTTTAGTAGATTATCAAACATATTCTATCACAACACTCTCTTATGAACTTACCCACAATCAGAATCAAATATGTGTGGCCATCTATGTAAAAATTTACATTCTAGTAGATTAAGAAAAATATTCTATCAGAATACTTCGTTGGCCAAAACTGGGAATTGGAGACCTCTGGACATTTATTTTGCAAATAAAAAAAAATAACATCATAAAATATATTGAAAAAAAACTCTATCAAAATCTCTTCCGCGGCAGTTGAAGAAATCATATCATATATCTTGAAAACAATAAATATGCTTGTAAAATCTAAAATAATGTTCTAGTAAAATATTTGAATAATAAAAATAGTCTGGTAGCTTATCAAAAATATAATATTTGAGTTAAATTTGTACAAAATAACCGATTTAACTGAAATAAACGATTGAATCGTCTGCAAAATTAACCAACCGACCTCAAACCAAACTACAAGGCTTAATAACGTAATTGAACCAACTCACTATAAAAATAAGAACATTTCTCATCACCCCTTTCATGTCGGTCACCGACGTAGAAAGTAATTGACGTCGGTTGACAGGTTTTTCACGTCGTTTGACTGCCAACCAATGTAGAAGGAGGCAAAATGGGGTTTTCACGTCGGTTGACAGGCAACCGACATGAAAAGCCCACTTTCCTCTTTCTCGAGACTTAGCCAACGCTTTTCACATCGGTTGACATTGAACTGATGTGAAAAGCATCATAAAAATTATTAGATTTGATTTTTTTTTTTTTCATTATTTTTGCTTTGCTCATTGTTCGTCGACTTTCACTGCTCCCCTCAATTGCTTTCCCGCCTTTGTAAAAATTTCACCAACCTCTCTTGTCAATTCTCATATTTTAAAAATTAAAATAATTATTTCCCCCTTTTCTCTTCACTAGTTATAGGCACATACCATATACGTGCTTAATCAATTTGTTAAACAAAAATATTTCAGTATGAGTGAAAAATAATGACAAATATAAATTTAAAAAGATGAAAGAAAACATATAGAAAATAAATTAGAAAATAGATCATTGATTGGATGAAGGTAAAGAATAATTTTAAGTAGTACAATGAAAAAAAAAATATTTATTTCAAACATTATGAAAACAATATGTGATTGTCAATATATATATATATATATATATGTCAAGAGAATATAGTGAATGAATGAAGTAAATGAGAGAAAACAATATGAGATTGTCAAAATATATATATATATATATATATGTTCTCTCTTTCCTTTGGAATAAAAAAAAAAAAAAAAATCTCTTTCTTGGACTCTCTCTCTCCATTTTTTGTTTCTTTTGGGAAAATGGAGAGAAATGGTGGATGTGGAAGGGTTTCTGGGAGGCAAGGAAATGGCGCTCTTCCCGGCGGCACGACTAACGGAGATCTCTGGACTTGTGAGCTACAGCAATGGTTCGTGAAGGTAGTGGCAGCCGTAGGCAGCGCGATTTGGTGATGTCGCAAGCATAGGCGGCAGCGATCTAGCAAGACGAGGTTTCGCGAGCGGCAGCGGAAGGATATTTGATATATGATTTTCACTATTGGTTTGATATGGGTTATTTATTTGATTCATAAGCCTTGATGTTGCCCTCTGTTTTCTTTCATCTTCTTGTTTGGGATATTTGAGATTTGCAAATCATCGAATGTCATTAAAAAAAATTAAAAATAAAAATAAAAATAAAAGGGTCTGCAGATTAAAATGCGGAGGATTTTTTTATTTTTATTTTTATTTTATTTTTTCATCACATTTCACGTCGGTTGTTGTTTGATCGACACTTTCCACGTCGCAAGCTATGACGTTGGTTCTGTGACCGACGTTATATGCTATTCACATCTGTCAACAACAGACGTGAAATGCTTTTTTCTATTAGTGACTAGATTGCGATCGGTTTAGGTTCCTTATTGATTAGGTTTAGTTAAAATCGAACTAACCGAAACTCTTTATTGAAAGAAATCGTTTTTTGCCAGGGATAGGAGTCAAAACCTCGTACCTTAAGTGTGGACAGTACTACTACCAACCGTTTGTCCACACTAGCTGTTCTCTTTCATTTCAGGCGAGTATCAAAGTTCCACGTTAAAAATATATCAACTATTTCTCACTCATTGTGCCTAAATAAAATTATGCGTTGGTGATCTGAAGATACAACGGAAATTTATAAGCTTTCTATGGGCCTTTTCTACAGGCCTTTGAAATTTTGGGCTCACTATTTTTTATTGAATTGAAACATATATATTTAAATCAATTAAACTGATGGATTCAGTTGATGTTCTACTTCAGTGGTAAATCCAATAATTTCGGTGGCAGATCCAATTATATATGTTAAAAATAAAAAAGTATCAAAAAAATATTCTAGTGTTATATTTGAAAAATAATTTATTATAATATTTTAGTTACTAAACCAACAAACATTATTGGTGTTTACTGTTAGTTTTAGACATTCGATCTTAGTTTTTTTTTTTTTTTTTTTTGGATAAATTAAGACAACTTGGATAAAACATAATTAGATTAATCTTTAATGAGTACTCTTCCTCGCATAACAATGTGGAGAGAAATATGAAAGCAACCCCTTAAGTAAATATGTTATTGGTTTTTATCCTCTCCCATTGTTTGTTTGGCATTTTAGCCCTACATCCTAATCTAACAGAGGTCAAAAAATTGAAGCTTTACATTGTTTATACCATCGAATTACATATAATGTATAAATTTATATTATTTTTCAATCAACACTTAATTTTGACTTAAAAATACACAAACTATCCTAAAAATAAAAACTAAACTTAAATGTTATTTACCTTTTAATACCTTTTATATATTTTTGTTTTTATTCAAAAAATATATATAACATTATATTGTATTTAAAGTATATATATCTATACTTTTCTCTATCGGTACTTAAAATTATAATTGGAATTACATGGTAAGAAAGGTAAATAATTCAAATCTGAGTTTTTTTTTTTTTTTAAGGGTCTCTTGGATTTTTTTTCATCGAAATTAAGTGTTGACTGAGAAAATATATATATTTTCATATTAAATATAATTTGATGGTATAAAAATGTAAATTTTCAAAATATAAGGTATAGTATGTGAATAATAGGCAAATGTATAAGAATGTAAATAAATAAATAAAACAAGAGAGCAAATTACTTCACATATAATGTATCTGGCAATTGAAAATTGTAGCACAAAAAGTAAATCAATATCCAATGAAACGAACAAAAAAGTTTAGTGTCCCATCGACGCTAAAATAATAATAATAATCTGCTGTACAACAGCACAAAATATATATATATATATATATATTAATATTATCTTTTTTTCCCCCATTTCTTGAAATAGTTCAGTTTGTTTTTGTGGCCAATGCGACAAGGAAATCTCTGTAATCCCCAGATGGAATGGTCTCACATAGTGAATCTCCCAGTTGGACTCCATATTTCTTTGTGTAAACTCTTTGAATTTCATCCATGTCTACTTCACACCTGCTTATTATCACTCGTTCTATGGCTGCCTTATCAATTGCATTCCCCTTAATACTTCGGTACAATGTCTGTTCACTCAAAATCCAAAAATTTGTCAAAGTCTTTCTTTCTTTCAATTTTCAACAATTTTGGACCCCCAAAAATAAATAAATACTTTTTTTCTTAGAATTTTGTCAATAAATTAGTTTTGATCGTTTTCATTTGTCTCAATTACTTCAGTGATTATCACAAATTCTTATTGTGATTATCAAAGGTGACATGATAATTATTTATGATAAATACTCTAGTTATATAGAATAATCAAAATCAATTTTATCTGTGAAATAGTTTTCCCTATTATATTTTAATATCTACACCAAACAAAAATAGAAATTACGTGATAAGACATAAAAACAATATTCTCTTAGTATTGTCACATCAAAATTATATCTAAACAATAAATATAAATTTAACCAGATTTGATGTATATCTCAAGGTCTAAACTTACAAACTATTGGCTGGGCCGGATGTAGGTTGGGGCAAGCCCCCACTTGAAAATTTTTTTCCTTTTAATTTTACCTCAAAAATTTTGTAATTTTTTTACTTTACCCCATTAAAAATTAAAAATCTACATATATCTCTAAGTGAAAATTAAAAACTTTCATATAGCACCAACTAGAACTTTATCTTTTAGTTTTTCTATACTAATGTTATTTATTTTACGCCCCACTAAAATTTTTGTTTGGCTCTGCCACGGACTATTGGTAGGGTAAGGTTTTTTTTTTTTTTTTAACCATAAAATTTTCTAACGGAGAGAAAAGTTCAAATGAAAATCATAACACTGCTCTCTTAAAACAATAGTGCTTACCTTTGCATAATAGTTGGGTGGATTGTAGATGCATTTAGCAACCACTCCCAGTGCATTTTCGAATTCCCGAGAATTTCCCTTCTTAAGTGACTGCGAAATAAAGTGTAAAAAAATCATAGCTTGAAAGTTCATTTGATTGGTTAAAAAAATTCCAACAAGATTATGATATATATAATTTTTTACCTTGGTATAGTCATGGCCATAAATGTGTTTATAACTAGAAAATGTCAACTTCAGTTGAGGAATACTCCTTTTGCTTAATACTTCTAAGACCACAGCTTCTTCAATTGCCCCTGGACTTCCATCCCCTGTCTCATAAAGCCTCCTAGCATCACACTTGGCTATGTGATGGCTAACATCTGCGTGATGGGCTTTATGTGATGCAGCAAAGGCCACTAGAATCTGCTTTAACGAATCCACTTTTTCATCACTAAAAAGATTCTCCATTTTCACTAGTAAAAAGTGGCATATAAGAAGCTTAAGGCACATTCGGATCACCGATTGGAGTCGGAGTTTTGGTAGTGGTTTCATTGCAAATGAGTAAATGTTTGAAAACGTGCGTTCTTTTTTTTTTTTTTAAATAAATTGTGATAGTTTAAAAGTGTAAAAGCTCAAAACGTATTTGGAAAAAATTAACAATGTGGATCATGTTCCGTTTTCTCTTTTGTTTTATGTAATTTATAAAATAAAAACAAAAAATAAAAAAAATCTTATTTCAACTTGAAATAAAAACAATTACAAACTTTTAAAATTTGAGTTTTTTTTTTTTTAATGAAAAAGATAGATTTAAAGATGTGGATGATGAAATTAGTTTACTTTATTTTTTTAGAAAAAGGCCAAAAAAAAAATTAGAAAACTCCAACTGGGGTAGAGGTTCCAAACATGAACTTAATTTCAAATAATCTAAGCACTTTTTTTTTTTTTTTAAATAAAGATATGTATATGTTCGTCAACACTCTCAATGAGCTTACCTTTTGGTATGGACTGGGAGGCTCACTATTGATGATATCTTGATCTAACTGCCTTCTGTATCTTGTTTGGTAAATTTGTTTCATGAGAAGGATGTGACCCGATTTTCGACCGACGAAAACTTCCACAAGAGCCTTGTAGTTGGTAACATCTTGTTTCAGGGCTTCCCTGACCAAAACCGCATCGCGTTCATGCACGTCAAGCATCCACAATGACAAGGCTGCACACAATTTTGGGGAAATCCCAGCTGCCTCAGTTCTGTTTCCACTCGTTTCAGCCTCTTGTAGCCTCTTCACCAAGTCCTCCCCATAGATTGCCTTGTATGTCTCCCTAATTTGATGCCTTTCAAGTCGTGTTCGTGTAGCCAAATCGAGGGCTAACTGGTTTAGCTTTCCCCAAGAATCGTGAATCTCCTTGCACTCTTGCTCGAACCCGTGATTCGGAACATTTAGCATTTTGGTGGCCATTGAGGATCTTTGGCGAAAAATGTTTGGTTCCAAACCAATGCTGCATTGACTTATATAGCATTACGAGTCAAGTTCTTGGAGACCAAGAAAGGAATTTTGCTTTTTTAATGTATGTGCCATTTTATATAGTACTAGGAGTGAAAATGTGTTCTTCAAAGTGAAAAGAGAAGCTTCACTACAATTAGTATTTGATAGTGATGTGTAACGGGTGTGGCAGCAGTACATTAGCCATGTGAACTTTGTTTTGTAGCTATGACTTTATGGATTTCCATGTAGACTATGAGTGTGAACTTTTTGAAAACCCATTTCCCAATTCCTCAAACTTTCCTTTTTTCTGCACTAGCTTTTTTTCTTTCCCAAATTCTCATTGGAACTTCAGGGCTTGCTTAGAATAATAGCTGGAGTTAGAATTTTAGAGATATTAGAATTTGTTTTTGGTTGAAGTATAAATTGAAAATAAACCGTGATATAAAAAATCATGTGCAATTTTAAAATGCATTCAGGAAAATACATGCAATATTGATTTTGTTTCGTTCATCTTATCATTATATGAAAAAAAAAAAAAAAAAAAGTCACCTCATTTTCATTTAAAAAAAAGTACGTTATATATTTTTAAAATTTGAGTTTTTTTTTTTTTAATTTGGAAAAAAGAGAAAGTGAGTTATAGACTTGGAAATTTTGAAGTTAGGTTATAAAATTTCGTCTTGAAAAATTGTTCGCAACAACCCCTAGTATTCGGGATACTACAAATTATAGGCTTGTACGAATCATATTGGAAAAAGATCCCATTTTACCCATCAACTTTCTGATATTAATGCTATCCCCATGTGGAACTCATGATTTCAAACAAAAGAATAGATGAAACAAACTAATTATTGCAGCCATTTTGCAACGTTGGAAGTGAAAAAAAAAAAAAAAAAATGATAGAATTAGAGGTTCTATGGACCTATAATCACATCTCCATTAATACCAGTCACGCTTAAATTATTACTTTAAAGAACAAAAAGTACGTATTTGGGCTTAGTCTGATTTCAATTCAACAACCGACTGATACATGTTGAACTAAATATAATAAGAAACATTTTTAGGTAAGAACAAAAGTATGAGTTGTAGTGGACCAAACATTACAAGGACAAAGTGGACCAAACATTACAAGGACTACAACTCAATAATCCTTTTTTTGCATCAATATTTAGATAATATATATTAACCGAAAAAGATGGTCGACTGGGCCCATGCTGATGCAATGTTACAAGCCAAGGCATTTTATCTGGCTGAGAGGATTTTCACTTGTAGAAACTGAAGTGTACATCTCAGAAAGCAACCTTCCAATTTTATTTTATTTTATTTTTTTTCCCAGGAAAGTTTCTTTTAATTTGTATTCTTGCTCATATAGCTCCGTCATTGCAGTAAGAATGACTCGAACTCGAAACTTTTGTTCAGGAATACAAGCAGTTACCACCCTATTAAATGAACGGGATTGACTCAAGTGGTCTTTGGTATCTTCACGTTGGATATCATTTTTGAGACATAATTTTGAGTGGAACTCGCAACAAATTTCTAACTAGTTAAGATGAACATATGTTTTCTTACTCAAAGAGTTCAAAATCATATATTCACATATGTTCAAAATAATGAATGAGTGAATAATAAATTAACTTTCAAAGTACACCCTTCAAGGTTTAATAGCCTTATTATTGCTGGAATTTGGTTAATTAATTATGGATACAGACGTTATAGACACTAATAGCCACTCCATGAAGCTATAAATTGGCATATTCATTCCTCATAAATGACATAGCAAAAAAAATCATAGTACTCACTCTTATTCTGTCTAGAGCGTTCTTAGGAATTTATCAATATGATAAAGTTTGAGCTAAAATTCAATTCGCTGAAATTATGTTCTTGGTGCTCAATTGCTACTTGTAGTCCTTGTATATTGGGAGACAGACGTCCGTTTAAATCTCTGACACCGATGATGAGGGGGCTTATATATTTTAAGGAAACCTTATGGTACGTAGGCCTCTGCTTTCCTTCAACCACTACAAGAACACTTTTTGGTACCAAAATAAATTTGGTAGCAGAAAATAAACTTTCCACTACCAAATTTTGGTAGCTGAAAGGTACAAACATTTTGTTACCAAATTTGGTAGTAAAAATAATACAATCCACTACCAAATATAGTTTGGTAACAAATGACATAGTGGGAATTAAAATTTGGTTCCCGCCGAAACTTTCTACTACCAAAACAATAGCTACCAAAATTGTTTTGGTAGCAAAAACATTGGTGGGAAGCTAAAATTTTTCCCACTAATGTCATCTGCTACCAAATTTTGTTTGGTCCAAAGTTTTGAAGTAGAATATAAATTTCTGCCACTAAATTTTGGTAGCGAAATATCATATTTTGCTACCAAACTTGTTTTGGTAGCAAAAACATTGACAAAAAGCCAAAATTTTTCCAGCACATGTGATTTGCTACCAAATTTTGTTTCATAGTAAAATAGTACTTTTTGCTGCCAAAGTTTGGAAGTAGAATATAAATTTCTACCACCAAATTTGAGTAGCAAAATATCACATTTTGCTACCAAACTTGTTCTGGTAGCACAAACGTTGGCAAGAAGCCAAAAATTTTCTTACGGATGTTACTTGCTACCAAATTAATTGGTGACAAAATTATATTTTTTCCTACTAAGGTTTGGAAGCATACCATATATTTTTGCCGCCAAATTTTGGTGGCAAAATACAAGAATCTGCTACTAAAATTATATTTTAGTGGCGTAAAGGTATTTTTTATTACCAAAAGTTATGTTTGATAGCAGACTTTCAAGAAACTTTAAACCTCATTTTTGCTCTTGTATTTTTTTATTTTTCTTTTTATTTTTTTACAGTTTTTCGTGAATATGTTTGATATGAAGTTTGTAGCAATTATCTTACTATGTTTTGTATAACAAATATTTGGTGATTTAACTCTTTCTTGTAGGTGTAACAAGACATATAGGTTTATATGATATTGCTAAGTATGTTATATGTAAAGTAGATAATATACTTATTATAGTATTTTATTATTTTAATAGACAGAATAAGGCATACAATTTTTAAACCTATATTTTTATGTTATAATATAGCTAAAAAAATTGTTTTAAATAAGCTTTTGTCATCAAATTATAATTTTTTTCATTTAAAAAAAATTTTCTTTCGTCAAAATTTGGAAGCAAAACATATGATTTTGACGACCAAATTAACTAAAATTTGGTAGCAAAATATTTGTTTTTCTGCCACCAAATTTTGGTGGCAGAACGCATGAATTTGCTACCAAATCAATATTTTGATGGTGAAAAAGCATGTTTTACTACCAAAAGTTACGTTTAGTAGCAAATCTTTAAGAGACTTTATAATGTCATATTTTGTGCTTGTAATTTTTTTTTTTTTTTAGTTTTTCATGAATATGTTCGATACGAAATTTGTAACAATCATCCTAATATGTTTTATATAACAAATATATTTCATGATTTAACTCTTTCATGTAGTGCTTGTAATTTTTTTTTAAACAATATATAACAAATATATAACATCAAATTCTATGCTTGCAATTGTTTTTTTCTTTCTTCTTTTTTTTTTTTTTTTTGTATAGCTTTTCGTGAATATGTTCGATACGAAGTTTGTAACAATCATCTTCTATGTTTTATGTAACAAATATTTTTTTCTGATTTAACTCCTTCATGTAGGTGTAACAAAACATATAGGTTTATATGATATTTGCTAAGTATGTTATATATTGAGTAGACAATGTATTTAGAGGAGTATTTTATTACTTTAATATATAGAATAAGGTATATCATTTTTAAACCTATATTTTATGTTATAATGTAGCTAAAAAAAATGGTTTTAAATAAATTTTTGTTATTAAATTATAATCCTTTTCATTTTTTAAAAATTTGTCTTTCAGCTACCAAACCAAAATTTGATAGCAAAATATTTGTTTTTGACTACCAAACTAAAATTTGGCAGCAAATTATATGTTTTTTTGCTACCAAATGTTGGTGGCAGAACGTAAGAATTTGCTACCAAATCAAAATTTTGGTGGCACAAAAGAGTTTTCTTCTACCAAAAGTTACATTTAGTAGCAAATCTTTAAAAAACTTTATAACCTCGTATTTTGTTCTTGTAATTGTTTTATTATTATTATTATTATTATTTTATTTTATAGTTTTTCATGAATATGTTCGATACGAAGTTTGTAACAATCATCCTAATATGTTTTATATAACAAATATATTTAGTGATTTAGCTCTTTCTTGTAGGTATAACAAGACATATAGGTTTGTATGATATTTGCTAATTATATTATACTTAGAGTAGACAATGTACTTATAGTAGTATTTTACTACTTTTATATATAGAATAAGGTGTACTATCTTTAAAACCTATATTTTGTAATAACCACCATTTTTACTGATTCATGATTTTCTCTTTAAGGAATATGTATATATATGTGAATTACCTGATCTAATTTTATCAGAATATATCTGAGTCCTTAAGACTCAATAATAGTTTGCTTAGCCAAGCATGAGGCCTTTTGAGGAAAAAGACAGAATAAGGATTTATGATTTTATTCCGGTTAAAGTTTGACCAGGACGATTTAGGGTATGATTAAGATGAGACTGCAGTATAATAAACAATATGGATATTAAACTGCGATAAACCGTCATTACGAATGAAGAAGCGAGAATAAGGTGCGGGATCACTTTAGAAAAATCAAGCATAATATTTAGAGCAATAAAGACTAAGTGGCTTCAAGTCCTAAGAAAAACTTACATGCAGTCCAGTTACTTACAGATAAATTCTAGAATGTAGTCCAGTACAACTGTACTATTATTAGTTGAAAACAATATTAGCCATATCTGAGTTATTAAGAAAATGGACTGCATATTAAGGAAAGTGCTAAACATGGTCTTATTTGGTGACACCTCATTAAAGATAAATAAGAAATGTTTGGAATTAAAAATTAAATGGATAATTATGCATTAATTGGGAGCAAAATGGCACTACCATGGCCGGCCACCTCAAG
>JAFMPE010156007.1:0-10383 GCA_024759925.1 Ficus religiosa
GGGAAGGGGGGGGGGGGGGGGGGGGGGGGGGGGGGGAGGGCGGGGGGGGGGGGGGTTTTTGGTTTCCGGGGGGGGGGGGGGGGGGGGGGGGGGGGGTGTGGTTGCATGTTGGGTTGGGGCTTGGGGGCGATTCGCAATCGATGGACATGGTTTGGGGAGGAGGGGGCGCCAGTCGTTGGGTGGGTGGTTTTCTAGCTAAAGGGGGTTGGGTTTTTTTTTTTTTTTTTTTTTTTTTTTTTTTTTTTTAAGTTTCTTTTTTCTTTGCTTTGAATTTTTTTTTAAATTTCTTATATTAGAATATTATGTGCTAAGGTGCATGATAAGTATCATGCGCAAGTAACATCTTAACTGTTAAAATATCAAACAGTCTATAAAATAAGCTCTATCGATATAATATATAAAATGAGCTCTACCTCATACTTTCTCAATTTTTTTTTTTAATCAGCAGTGGTTGCAAACCTGTAGAGAAAAAGTACTACTCACTCCCTCTTTTTCCCCTCTCTTTCTCTAATAAATTAAAACATATTATATACAATTCTGTTTTTCCCCTTATAGGAGTGGCTTGTTTTTGAGTTGCTCGATTGTATTTGTTGTCTATTTTGACTTTTTTGACATTTACTTTTATATCATTGTTTTTCTTCTTTTTATTATTAATAAAATTCGAGAAGGAAATGCAGTTGCAGAAAGGTTTGCCTCACACGGCATTCGTATCAGCAATTTGTAATGGTGGTTCCATCTTCCGAATTTCTGCGCCAATGAGTTCATATGTAATCTCACTGAATTCTCAAACTTTTGCTTTCGACCTTTTAGGTAAATGTACACTTTTTTTTTTTCCTTTTAGCCTTTCCCACTGGACTTTGGCAAAAAGAGTTTTTAATGAGGTATGTTTAGAGATGCAATCAAAATTAGAGTCTAGGTTCACTTCTGGGATCATCTTCCATCAGTTTGGGTTTCAATTTAATAAATATTTTTTCGTTAAGTTTATTCCTTGCCTGCATGGGTGTAGATTATTTTTGGTGCCTGCGTGCGTGTTTTTGTTTTATTTCTGTAACTTATGTAAACATTTCTTTTTTTTAATTTATTTTTAATAAAATTTTAATGGAATGAAAAAGTGATGAGGATGCTAGAGGGGTATCGATCTAGTCGGGATGTCTTGGTATATCAATTAATTCCTGTTTCCATCATTAATTAATTAAAAAAATAAGTTTGCAAAGAATGAGTTGTCTTGAAAATGCATGTCAACTTAATTGAGATATTTTGACTGCCTCTAATGTTTCATATTAATTATTAGCTCGTCATTCATTAAAAAAAAAAAAAAAGAATAAAAGCACATTTCGACTAGATTTGTGACCCCTATCTCAAACAACAATCTTTTAACCACATTAAAAGAAAAGAAAATTATACTAATGAAAGTTCAGAACGGAAGGGGGGAAAAAACAAAAGGAACAAAATAAAAGATATCTTATACAAGGAAAACAAAACAAAAGGCCGGTAATTGTTCCAAGTGGATGCATAACTTTAGAATATGAAAAGCAACCACCCAAAAGTCGTTCCTGTGCAGTTGATTCACAATAATTTACTCTGTATTATCCCCCACCCACCCCGAACACCCCCCCCCCCCCCCCCCCCCATTTTTTTTCTTTTTTTTTTTTCTTTTTCATATCACGCAAAATTCACCTCTAATGTGTTTAGTGACATTATTTGCGTGGAAATAATATTTCACTATGCATAAGTGAAATAATGCGCTTGACGTTAAGAACGACAACTTTATCTACTTTCTGTAGTGCTTTATTTCTTTAGTCAAACTTACATGTATTTTTCCTTTTATTTTAATTATTTATTTCATGTGGGATTGATAAATGGTGAGAGTTTTAAAAAGATGCTGATGCAGTCGGTATGTCTTGATGTATCTACTTATTCCTGTTTTCAACATTTATATATTTATATTTAAAAAAAAACAACAACTTTGTTCATGAACACCTTTATGAAAAAAATTATATGGCATATGAGCTATCGTTTTTTTCTTGATAAATATTTAAAGCATTGTTACATAAATTGATTTTATCTACTGATGAAAATAAGACATGTGAATTAGCACTCAAAAAGTTGATATTAGAATTGGTATTCCTATCACTACTCATAAATATATACATATGCTAATTAATTATTACTAGTTTTCAGAAACTTATAAACTAAGAAGCTATGAATTTTTATGAACGGAGAGGGATCTATTACGATGGTTTTCACCCAAAACCGACGTGGTATAGTCCTAAATATCCTATTTTAGGCCGAATTTTTGTACATTTCACGACGGGTAAAAATCCGTCGTGGAATTTGAACCCTAGATACCACGATGGTTAGAAAACAGTCATGAAAATTTTATCACGATGGTTAAAAACCGTCGTGGAATCCCCATTCTGTAGTAGTGACGTGACCACTCGAATACTATGTTAAATGGTAGTGATATTGAAAGCATAAGCTTATTAAAAATTCTCTCCAAACATAGATGAAAAAGATCTCAATTAAGTAAAGTAAAAGTTGCTAGCTAATTGCTTCACGGAAACCGTGTAACTTGGCCAAATCAAATACCATTATTGCCAATATGCTTTTCTTTTCTTTTCTTTTTTTCTTTTTTTGTTTTTGTTTTGTTTTGTTTTGTTTTGTTTTGTTTTGTATTTTTTTTTTTTTTGAAAGGGCAATATGCGTTGCTATTAATTCAAAAGTGCAAAGCTAACAAAGTAGAGTGTCTTATCACCATATGTATGGGGTACCCAGCTAAGCAGGAGAGACTGTCCTGGATTTTTTTTTTAAGTGGACAAATGAATTTCTAAACATGACATATATATGTAGTGTTTTTTACCAACCTGTATTGAGTGGATGCAAATTGTAAAGCCACTAGCTATAGCTTGTTGCTGAGACGTATTGGCTTGGACATACTTTACAAAAGCGGGACACAAGTTAGTGCTTACTGCTTATCAGGATGTCCCTAAATAATGTCCAATTCTATTGTCCACAAATGTTCAACATTTATTAGTTAGATGCATAAGACATATTGCTACTCTAACTTGCAATAATTTACAAATGAATAAAGTAAAAGGTATATTTTTGCTTTTCTTATCCTTAATCTTTTTATGAATTACGATTTGGTCTCCAATCTTTTTTTTTAATTTAATTTTTTAAAATTTTTAAATTTTTAAATAAAAGATCACTAAACTCTTTAAAAGGGTGCATTTGATTAGTTTTATTAATAAAGGTTAAAAATTGAATAGAATAGATCACGTGTATGATACTTATAAGTTGAATTATATAAATTATCCTTTAATAGTAAATTTGAATGATTAATTTGACATTTTTTTGTTAAATTTTTAACCTATGTAAACAAAAAAGACCATTTAATATCCGTTTAAAAGAGTTTAGCTAGGGACCTTTTAGCCAAAAGAAAAAAAAAACATTGGAGATCAAATCGTAACTTTATAAATTAGTTAGAGATCAAACAAGTAATTTATCTTAAATGAGCAATTCACTACCAGATATAGAATTTGAACTAAAAGGCATAATAGCGAAAGCAAATTTAGGAGGATACTTAATTATGTCTTGAAAAACTTTATTTCGTAAAACTTATCTAATTGGACATTTTGTTTTGTTGATTGAGTAGCAAAATAATTCATATGGCCTTGTGTGATCATGAATGTGTGTCACAACTAATTAATTTGTCAATAAAGTTTAGATAATGGAGTTTTTACTATTTGTAAGCATAATTGGGAACATTTTGATTCATCATTTTGTTTTATCTAATAATTTACAGGTAGAAACATGTACATAAAGTCTTTAAGAGGTTCTAAAAGTGAATTATAAGTTTGCACTAAAAATCATGATTCTAAAATGGAGTGTATTTGAATCGTGGTAATGTGCAATAAGCCCCTTGAAAACGTAGTCATGTTTAGCCATGCCAGGTGTGATAGTCAACATTGAAAAGTAGCCTTATCTCATACCTAAATTTAAAAGAATCAATGGCTTTTTTGGTTATGCCTTCTTATTTTTCACGTCATATGACAGCTATATGGTCTCTATGTTATCATTATATAGTGGTCACATCATTATCACGTGGATAATTTTTTGTCTATTTTGTACGCGTACCATACAACTAGTTATTAACAAAAGGCTTGTTTCATTTTTTTTTTTTTTCATTCAGTTTATTGTTTTTTTTTTTTCCTTAATTAAATGAAGGGCAGAGATTAATGTCCAAGCAAGTATCATTTCGATAATATCCACTTAATTTTGTAAGGTGTCAGACACATACAAGGCCCAGGGGAGAAGCCCCCACTCAACTATAATGTTTGCTTGAAAAAAAAAAATTGTACGTATAAAATTATAAATATGTATATTACTATAAAATTACATATAAAAACTTGGTTTGGAGTAATATATATATATAAGAAAATTTGAAAATTTGCTATCCGTCAAATATTTCAAAACATAGAAAATTGAATAAGGTGCTTGGTTTAATCCTGGACATCTTTCAAAGCTGTACTTAAGGGCTTGTCAATGGTTGCTTTTGTGCTTATCTTGCCATATATACCTAGTTGTGTGCGCATGAGTTTGAGGTTTGAGCATATGATACGTGCGATGTGTAGTTGGCTTTTCTAACCTTTTGGTTTTCACTAGAAACCACCGTGTGATGTTTATTTTTCACCTGATAACTATAGCTAAAACCCCATATTTTGCCGTCATTTTGTACCTACCATGACGGTTAATTAACCGTCACGGAATCCATTAATATTTCATGATGGTTACAAAACTATGATGAAAGCTTTCCACGATGGTTAAACTGACGTGAAATTCACAATTTCTACTTTGGTCAAACAAAATTTACATTATTAAATCTCCTTTCTCTCTTCCCGTAAGCCCCTTTGTCCTCATCTGTCTCATCGAACTCCTTGGTAACCACCATCGGAGGCCGTCGATTGCAGTCGCCATTGCCGTCTCATCATCATTGCTGTAATGAAACTCAGGTCCACGCCGTTCGTTGCTGGTCGTCAACATCTTTGATCTCTGGCTGTCTTCTCTGACATCGACAACTCTAATAGCATCGTAGCAGCCACAATAGATCTAGGTTTTAGGGAAAATTTCCCTCTTTATTGTGCAAATCTTATATTTTACCCGGTAAATCATTGATTTACATGTAACAGATACGACTGCTAAAATACATAGATTGAAAACCTGTGTACTCATCTTGCATTTAGCTGCCGTCTCAACTTGGGATAGCAAGTCACCAGAGTTGGTCACTCGATCATTTAAGGCGCTCTCTAGATGGGCCCAAATAGTAGACACAAAACCACAGTGCATAATAAGGAAATCAACGACAGCCCCTTGAGCAGTGGCTGAGGCAAGGGGACGAGTGTGGGCTATAGCTCCTACTGAAATTTTTTGTTCTTTTAAATTCATATCCCAATAGTTTTATAATTTTCACAATTTATCCTCACTAAAAATAAAAAGTTCTAATATAATTCTTATTTTGCCTCCACTGAAAATAAAAAATTCTTCCATAATCCATACTAAAACTATTACTAATTTTTACTGCTTCTCCCATTAAAATTAAAAATACTAACATAAACCCATTAAGATTAAAAATTCTCAAATAGTCCACACTAATATTTATTTTCTCTTGAAAAAAAATTTAATGTACCTTCCCACTGAAATACACTCCTGACTCCGCCCCAACCCTTTAGACATAAAAATTTCTCTGTCGATCGGCAAGCGCCCATGAATTGCTTTCTAGATAGTGAGAGATCGCGCCTAGGTTGGATAGAACCTCTCCAAGTTTTATCGCCCCATGTAGTGAAATTCCTTTTCGGCCTTGGGGAATCATAAACACGATCCCAGACTCTCAGTTTGCCGTTCGAATTTAGCATCCATAGCACCATCAACGATGGTCACAACGTTGATTTCATTGCAAATAATTACAAGTTAATGTGGAGCAAACCTCTTCCAGAAGGAGCTTCAGAAAAGGAGATTAGTTTACTTAAAAAAAAAAAAACAAAAAAAAACACTCTTAGAACTTGGACACAAAATGAATTCTTGTGAAAAACTGAGCGGTATTCCGAATACATGTAGCTATATGATAGTTATACATATATATATATATATATATATTCTCCATAAACCCTATTAACAGACACACACACACACACACACATATATAAACACACATATTACGTAACGTCCATCGTTAGACCATCATCTTATGTCCCACATTTAATCAAGAAAAATTGTCGTAATAAAATGTTATTGTTTTAAGAGAGTTAAAACATGTCTTCTTTTTTATTTTTCTATTTTCAAAAGAGTGGCATTGTTTACATAAACATTATATAAAAATAAATTGGAAATAGTATACAAGAATTAATAGATGATCAGTAACCTTATGATAAGAGAGCAAATGATTTATGAGAAGATAGCAACTTAACGGAGATTGTGGGACATCGATAAATAGCACATGGTTGAAGTACAATATTCTTTTTTATTTCTTCTTAGTTCTTTCAATAAATTGTTTTTTAATGAAAAGAAGAGGCAACATCAATCAGGGAAAAGCTTTCCTATTAAAATGTATAATTGCCCAGAAAAAGCCCTAATTTTACTCTAAAATAAGAGTTAGAAATTGTTCGGATTCTTACGAAAAATTAGTAGATATGGCCCAGCCATTTCTCACAAACACCACTTCTTAGTTCCAAGTACACTTCTTCAAGATAAGATGATGTTTTTTCAATAATGGTAAACTAAAACTGCATGTTAACCTACAGGACAAATAAATAATGAGAATGCTAAAAGCATGTCGACCTAACCGATATGTCTTGATATAAATACTGATTCATGCCACCGTCATTTATTTTAATTTTTATTTTCGAAAAGTGCATATTAATTAGAATTTCGTAGATACTAAAGACACCAAAGTCTTGAAATCTGGTGTGGCATTTCCATTGGGACCAGCAGCCTCAGTTACAATCTCCTTCAGTTTAAGAGCTCTCTCTTTCATCTTGCTTCCATGATTTTGATCATCAGAAAAAACCATCTCCAACGCCTTGACCAATCCGCTCTTTTTCAAAACCCCACCTTCAACTTTCACATCAATCTTCCATACATTCTCTATCATCGTCGCATTCATGAAATTATCCGCAAACAAAGGCCTGCTGATCATCGGCACCTATTCGCAACACTCACAATCACCGAATTATAGCCGCAAAGCGTCACGAAAACGCCGAATATTTCTACTGGAACATCTTTTACAATCCCTGGAGAGATAGTTCACTAATAGACAGAGGGATAAGTAATTCGACTCATTCACATCCAGATCATGAATGTTTGGAATCCATATCATGCAAGGAGACATTGCTTTTGCTAATTCGAATTGAAGGGTGATATAAAACCGGTCTATCTCTGGCATCGTATCGTGCCCCAACACGTGGCCCTGCGGCGCCCACGGCGTTATCTTCCCTTGCTTTGACATCTTCTCAGCAAATCCGTTGGGCAAATGGCTCCTGAACTCGTCTTTTAGAGACCGAAGGAAAGGGATTTTGGTCTCTTCCAGTGCCTTGGCCAGGGCAATGAGCTCATGAATCGGCGGTAACACCTGGGTTCCAAACTCGATATACGCCATCGAGCTAGGGCTTTGGCCGTCTAACCAAGTCAAACAGCCTGTCGCATTGGAATTTGAGGGCGGTGACGGCGGTGGCGGCAAGGAAAACGTTGGAAACCCCACATTGAGAACTTTTCGGAACATGGATTGGAAATCGTCGCGGAGGGCCGGTGGGTTCAATTCTTTGAAAGAGTTTAGAACCACTGCAGCCGCTCGTGGCAGGAATTTTCCAATCGGGCTCAAGGTAAGAACTGCGAAGCTTCTAAGTCGCCAAAAATTATCTCATTTGGCCAGTGATCAGATACATTCATGCCGGAGAGANGATATACGCCATCGAGCTAGGGCTTTGGCCGTCTAACCAAGTCAAACAGCCTGTCGCATTGGAATTTGAGGGCGGTGGCGGCGGTGGCGGCAAGGAAAACGTTGGAAACCCTAAATTGAGAACTTTTCGGAACTTGGATTGGAAATCGTCGAGGAGGGCCGGTGGATTCAACTCTTTGAAAGAGTTTAGAACCACTGCAGCCGCTCGTGGCTGGACTTTTCCGATCGGGCTCAAAGCATGTAAGAACTGCGAAGCTTCTAAGTCGCCAAAAATTATCTCATTTGGCCAGTGATCAGATACATTCATGCCGGAGAGACCAGGAACAAAACCAAGCTCTTCATCTTGGTGATTAGTAGTTGTAGAACTGCGATCAGCGCAGCGTTTGCGAATGAGGTCGGTGTAAACGAAAGCCGACAGAGCGCAAGGTAATCCCGGCCACACAGGGATCCACGGGACGTCGAGATCGTCGGCGAGATCGGCGAAACAAGTACTCAACAATGCGTCTACAAGCAAGCAAGTGATCTTGGTCCCTGTCTTGGCAACAACAATGTCTATAGCCTTCTTAAAGTTCTCCGGGGAGGCCTCGAGGAAGAATTCCATGGCCTCGGCGGAGTTCCCGGAGATGACATGACCGGCGAGGACGCCATCTTCAACTTGGTCATAGGCTGTTATGTTGTCAGGAAAGTTGGCTTGAAATATTGGTGAGAGAAAGCGAGAGTTGTTGGAGTTTGAGGTGTTGAGGAAAGAAAATCTAACGGTCGGAGAGGCCAGGGCTAGTTTTCTAACCAGATTAAGCGAACTCAAGGGATGGCTTGTATATGGAAATGGAAAAACGGCGACATGGCAGGGAGATTCTGCTAAGCTGTTTTTTAATTTCATTTTGGCTTCTTTTCGTTTGTGCCTGCAGTAGTGCAGTGTGTGGAGGAAAATGTTGTCTGTTGGTAATTGTATAGACGGTCATTTCCGCCCAAAAAAAAAAGAAGAAAGAAATGGATACATTGATGCAGCCATGAAAGAGACAAGGTATATATATATATATATATATATGTATAAATAATATATATATATATATATGAATCTTATCTTTTAGCCCGGACCGGATAAGTCCAGCAGTTCTGACTATTTAAAATCTTGTAAAACTAGTCGTTTTATTTGCAAATTTATTAAAAAAAAAAAAAAAACATTGTTCTATTCAGAATTATTATCATAAAGGATGTCTATCAATAAAAATGGTTACATTAGAATCATTATTAGTTCATATAATAACGTACGAAAAAAGTTAAGATTGCTGTTTTATAAACGTGCCGTATATTAAACTATATGTATGTAAAATAATATTCACAATCGTTGTTGAGGCAATAACCAGACACCGAAGAGTTAAAAAATTTCTTCTAGTTGTAGCTTAAATTAATTAAGACAAATTATGAATCAATACTACAACAAAAAGCAGTTAAACGACAAAAGATTTAAGGCATTAATTTTTTTTTTTCTTTTGAATGAACATATAAGAGACGGCTAGCGTCCAGATAAGATTAAGCATCTAATTAAATTGGCGTAAAAATTATTAATTCATCTCACATCAAGTTCGTAACTCAATTTAATAAAAGAAAAGGAAAAATTACAAATGTTCAAAGAAACGGAAAAACTAAAATAATACAATCTCGTCATGAAAAGCCGTCCAAACAAATAATACCACATAATTAACCGAAACTTCTGAGGGTTCAAAAAACAAAAACATAATTAACCGCAACTTATAATGTCAGAAAGTAAAGGAAAAACTAGATTTTGTAAATCAGTTCCCATAATAGAACTTACTAAAAATCTTAAGAAGTATAAGATTTTCTATCGTTAAAAGATCTTTAAGATAATGTCAAATGTTGTAATAAGTGGAATTTTATGACCGTGATGAAGAAATGTTGTAAGCTTTATTTATTGATAAAAATAATAATATCCATAAAGTTTCACTATTTAGACATATGTTGTTGTAGCTTTTCTAAGGTAATATTTATTAAACATGAAAAAGATCATAATTGAGTTAATGGTTTATCACATTAAAGTGATTGTTGAATATACGATCATTTAGTCATATTATTAGTCCAAAATATAAATCATAACCAAATAATAATATTATATATGACTCCATAAAAAAAGTACAGAGTTCGGATCATTTCACTTTCAAATTAAAAAAAAAAAAAATCCATCGTGTGTGCGTACGGAGTTGAGATGTATATAGTTCAGCTTGTGAGAAATTAAAAACATAAAGATACGACAGTAAAATGTTTACTCTAAGTTGTGAAACATTTCTTTGTTAGTGGAAAGTAATAAGCACTTGACGGTGATAAGAGTTCCGTGCACTTTTAAGTCTTTGGAGTTGATCTCTATTTTAATGAATACGTGCTTAGTACTGTACTGCCTTGCAAAATTAGCCCCT
>JAFMPE010156041.1:0-20128 GCA_024759925.1 Ficus religiosa
TTTTTTTTTTTTTTTTATAAGTCAATGTCAAACTTATAGATATAATTTATAATTATAGATATAATTTAGTAATAATATTACTTCTAATTTTATCAATCATAATGCACTTTACGACAAATTAATTAGGTCATGTGTTCCAAGGAAAACAAAGGCAGCCAGTCTTGGTTCCCTAAAATAGCTGTCGTTAATAGTAGCCTTCTCCGGACATACCAACCAAACCCAAGCTTAAAAAATAAAAGTTGTTTCCTATGACCACAGCTCAACGGTATATTTTATTGTCACCCAAGGCTACTATTAATTTTCCCAAAAATAAAATTAGACAATTTTTGCTGTAAAAGTAAGACTACAGTAAAATACAAATACATCACTGTATTTTTTTGACCCCGTATACACGTCACATATTTTAGTCAATTGACAGTAAAATTTCATTTCAATGATTTAAAAAAATATATTGTCTCTGATTAAGGCCGCATATGATTGATTTTTAAATTCAATCGAATTGTTTTAAAAAAAAATGTATTACATAATGTTGTCGTATATCTTGACCTTTTAATTTAACTAAAAGGACAAAAAAAAAAAAAAAAATTCTAGAACCAACAAGATTCTAAAACCAAAAAAATATAATAATAATAAAACAATAACAAAAGTCCCACCTTTTCTATTCAATTCGTCAAACCCAAAGCTTTGAGCCACCGGTTTGTCATTCCACGCATCATAATGAACTCCCACACTGTCAAACCCAGCGACCGAAACCAAAGCACACCACGGAACAGAACATAAACAAAAGCAGGACATAACAAACCATGCGTGTCGTTGTTTTTTTACTTTGATTCTTCTCCCTCGTATGGTCAATCTTGTCTCCTATAAACTTGGAGCTCCAACACCGCCACCTTCGAACAATTCAACTCCAACTTCTCGTTGTCGTTTCTCGCTCTGCTCTCATCGTCTTTTTCGCATTCCGCAGCTGAATTCCGATCATCATCCTACTCCTCGTCGTCGTCGTCGTCGTCGTCGTGATGGGATCGAACGGCAATCACAAGGCCAAGATCGTCACCGGCCAAGCCGGTTACGTGCTCCAAGATGTTCCTCACTTATCCGATTATATCCCCGATCTTCCTGTGAGTCGTCGTTTTTCTTCGTTTCTTTATCTCTCTGTTTTCTTTAACTGCTAATTTTGCTTTGGGAACTGAATTTCTGCCATTCTTAATTGCTGACGTCAGCTTCCTTGTGCTTAATTTGATTATTAACCATTTTATTGTTCCTCAATTGAAATTTAATTTTGTTTTGATTTTTACTTAAATTTGCTGGTTTTACAGACGTATCCGAATCCATTGCAAGACAATCCTGCTTATTCCGTCGTCAAGTATGTTCAGCTTCCTCATTTTCCTTTTTTTTTTTTTTGGTTAAATTTAATTTGATCTTTTCTCTTAATTTAAAATTGGTTAATTATTGGAATTCAAGTTTTTTGTTTGTATTGACAATTTCCCAAATTTATTTCTCCGTTTTGCAGGCAGTACTTTGTGCATGACGACGACACTGTTCCTCAGAAAGTCAGCTTTCTCCTACTTCTGAACCTTTTTTTTTTTTTTTTGGGGAAAAAAATTATTACTGTAAAGAATCTGTTATATTATTATTTTTTATTATTTTTCTATTTTGTGTAATATTCTCAATCCACTTAGTTTTGAACTGTCCTCTGTTTTTGTAGGTTGTCGTTCACAAAAACTCTCCCAGAGGGATACATTTTCGGCGTGCCGGACCCCGTCAAAAGGCAAGTTTTTATAAGTTTTTAAGGCAACGAATTTGAAGTAATAAAGCACATTAAAATCAGGACTCACTGACTAACATGGTGTTGGTTTGGTTTGGTTTGGTTCGGTTCGGTTCTTCAGGTTTATTTCGAATCCGATGAAGTTAACGCATGTATTGTGACATGTGGGGGTCTTTGTCCCGGGCTCAACACGGTTATTAGAGAAATCGTGTGCGGCTTGAATTACATGTATGGCGTAAAGAGAGTTCTTGGAATCGATGTAAGTCGTGTGTTTGCAACTTTGCTTGCCATTTTTTATCTTATGTTAGTTATCAAGTTACTTGACTTTGAAATTTTTAATTTTTAATTTTTAATTTTTTTAGGGAGGGTACAGGGGCTTCTATGCGAAAAATACTATTGCTTTGACGCCCAAGTCAGTGAATGACATTCATAAACGAGGTGGAACCGTCCTCGGCACATCGAGAGGAGGCCATGATACGGCCAAGATCGTTGACAGCATTCAAGATCGAGGAATAAATCAGGTTTCTAGCTTATATTTTACTCGTAGTTTGTTCTTTTGGCCGGAGTTTTCTTTACGCATTTGTTGTTTGATTTGGAGTTGGGTCATTCGTCGTGCGGATATCGAATGTGTAACACTTTTTATTTTCAGGTTTACATAATTGGAGGAGACGGAACTCAGAAAGGTGCATCTGTAATTTTTGAGGTAATTACATTTCTAAGAATGTAGGTGTCAACATCTAATGCAGTAGCTGAAGTATGTGACAATCTTTTTCCCGTCTTCGGTTGTTTGAAGTCTGGTGCAAATATTTTGCGAGTAGTTAAATTTCTCTTTGATTTGGAATGACTTTGAAAACTTCTTAGCAGCGAACTGGTTCATAAGCTTATGCAAATAATTATCTGTTCTGTTTGCAGGAAATTAGAAGGCGGGGCTTGAAAGTAGCTGTTGTTGGAATTCCAAAAACCATTGATAATGATATTCCGGTATGTTTCTTCACTTGATCACCTGGCGCCGCATTGTTATTCATGTACGATTTAGGGTGTGTTTACTTACGTATAATCAGAGTGGGCATGAATCGAAGTGAGTAGGATTCGGAGTGGACATGATTCGGAGTGAGGATTCGGAATCCGAATAAGTTGTTTACTTGGTTCTAGGATTCGGAATCGGAGTCTAAAATCAGAATGAATTGTTGTAAATTTACTTGTATACCCCTTCATTTATTATGTTTTCAAAAATTAAAAAAATAATTATTTTTTTTATTATCATAGTTTTAATCAAAAGTAAAATAATCATTATGATATTAAGACAATAAAATTAAATT
Source organism: Ficus religiosa (assembly GCA_024759925.1). Lineage (NCBI taxonomy): Eukaryota > Viridiplantae > Streptophyta > Magnoliopsida > Rosales > Moraceae > Ficus > Ficus religiosa. The sequence goes on from JAFMPE010156041.1 coordinate 3,085, forward strand.
GTGTATTTTTTTGTTTAAAAGAATTAAAAAGAGTTAAATTAAATTTTGAATTAAAATAAGTAAAGTAAAAAATATATATATAAAAATAGAAACATAATAATATATTATGATAAAAAAAAGTTCTCTATTTACTCTAAAAAATGTTAATAGTAATTAGGATAGTTATATAATATTAAGTTTAATAAAAATATATTATATTTAGTTAATAAAAATAATTAGTATAGGTTATTATTATTTTTTAATATAATTTTTTGCAAATAAACTAAGGATAAAATGATAATTTAATGTTAATAGTAAAAATGAGAGTCACAATCTCGAGGGTGGCATAGGATTGTCAATCACATTCCTCAATCCCAAATTAGTGTAAAACCCACCATTATCACTCCCATTCCCGGAAAAAAAAAAGAGCAAGTAAATAAGTGATTGATTCACATTCCCCACTCTTATTCCATACTCCTGATATGTAAACATGCCATTAGTGTTCTGACTGCCGTTTCTTGCTGATGCAGGTTATTGACAAGTCTTTCGGGTTTGACACCGCCGTTGAAGAGGCTCAACGTGCTATTAATGCAGCACATGTTGAATCCGAAAGTATTGAGAATGGCATCGGTCTTGTGAAGTTGATGGGTCGCTACAGTGGTAAGCCCTTCAATCTTGATTTTCCAGAATGAATAAAGCACCGGCTTTACTAAATCGAGAAATCTAAACTCAAACAAACATTTTTTTTTTTTTTTTGCCCTTTTTGTGCCTCATTTTGAATCATCTCAAACATTTATGATGCCCAAGTTTACTTCTCTCTCCTAATTCTAACTCTTGGTGTTGCATTGCAGGGTTCATTGCTATGCATGCAACTCTTGCCAGCCGAGATGTCGACTGTTGCTTAATTCCAGAGTCACCCTTTTACCTTGAAGGCCCCGGTGGACTTTTCGAGTACATAGAGAAACGACTCAAGGAAAATGGGCACATGGTTATTGTCGTAGCAGAAGGTGCAGGCCAAGAGCTTCTTTCTGAGAGCATTCACTCGATGACTAAAGAGGATGCGTCGGGAAACAAGCTTCTCAAAGACGTTGGCCTATGGATTTCTCAGAAAATCAAGGTCTGGCATCTGATTTTTAAACATTTGGAAAGATTGTATTTTACATACATTTCATGAGTTTTGCATGTGTTTAAGCACTTCTCATATTGGTGTATCCGAGTATCTAACCGTTTGTTCTTATGATGTTTATCTAATTTCCTGCATTTGGCCTTTTATTTCCCTTTTGCAGGATCATTTTGCCAAAAAAAATGGAATGACTATAAACCTCAAATACATAGGTTAGTATCATAAAATTTCTGTTTTGTTTTCTATGTTGTGGATGCGAAAGTTGGCGATTTTTTCTGACGGGGTTGTTTGCAGATCCTACTTATATGATCCGAGCCATTCCAAGCATTGCCTCGGATAATGTGTACTGCACACTTCTTGCTCAAAGTTCTGTTCATGGAGCAATGGCAGGTTACACCGGCATTACGGTTGGGCTTGTCAATGGAAGACATACTTATATACCATTCTACGTGAGTCCCATCCTTAAAATTTACCGGTCGTTTCTTCTGAATTTTCACTACCAAAACTTTTTAACCTTCTTCAGTAGTGGCTGAGCCAGATATATTTTTTCAGAGGTCATGAATTAAGCCAAAATTTTGAACAAACCTAAGAGTGCAGTGAAGTTTAATTTTGCTTTATTTGGGATTTTTAAGTTCGAAAAACTGACGTACTTAAATATTTCAAATGCCTCGCCATTGCTTCACAACTTGGCCACACCATTGTCCTTTTTCCGAATGCGGTATTTAGAATATGCTTAGGCTATAATAACGAGCAAGTTTTTGATCTGCAGAGAATCACAGAGAAGAGGAACAAAGTTGTGATAACCGATAGAATGTGGGCTCGGCTTCTGTCTTCAACAAACCAACCAAGCTTCTTGAGTGCCAAAGATGTTATTGAGGACAAGAAAGAGGAAGAACCACCTCTACAATTGTTGGACGACGAAGTTTGTTCAGACGACAATAATTTGGTGAACAAACAAAATTAGTTTCACAGGATCGGGATCGGTCTTGCAATGCTCTTAGATTATTCTGTAATGTCGTTTGCTTTATAGTATAGTAATATATATGCGCACACATATATAACTCCTGTATATGCTCTCTGAATCTGCCGTATTTTTTTTTTTTTGGATGCTTGCATATACAAGAGAAGCCCCCGGAGGGCTCCATAATAAAGTTTTGATATATGCTTTTTGTAATATAATGAACAATATAATGCAAATGTTATTTTGCATATCTATGGAAAACATGAGCCACCATGATGTAACATCCGAGTCTTAAGTGTGTGTGGAAGGTCTGTTTCCACTGATTTTTTTTTATAGAGATTTTCAATGTCAAATTCGTAGTACAACTTAACGTTTTTGCTTTTCTAGTAAAAGAATGTACTTTCTTTTTTTTTTTTTTTTTCACAAGCCAAAAATATGCTTATCCAGGAATATTTTTTAATTAATACAAATGAGACGAATGATGGGTTATTAAGATATCTACATATCACTCATTCCACTCCTCCAAAAGTGAAAAAGTTGTGATTGAAAGTATAAGTTAATGATAATTTCATAGTTCAATTCACTATAAGGTGTAGTGTAGAGTCTTTAAAAAAAAAAAAAAAAAAAAAAAAAAGGTGATGAAAAAGCTTAAAACGACAATAACCTTACCTACAAGAAACGACAATGAAGTGTAAAACACATAAACATGAAGAAAAATAGCCATCTAAAAAACGATTAAAAAAAAAAAAAAACCTGAAAAGCGGCAAAAACAGGAAATGATAATGAAATTAAAACGACGTCAAATCGAAAAGTGACTGTGAAGAACAACCTCAAAATCGAAAATGACCTGAAAAACAACAAAAACTTAAGAAATGCAATGAAAAGTAGGAGGACGTCAACTTGAAAAACTACGTCACAAACGACACAAAAACAAAACTTATACAAACAAAAATAATGAATTAAACGACAATGAAATTTGATGCGAAGTGGGTTCAAGATCTTAAGTTCATATCTCAATAGTTTTTTTTTTTTTTTTTTTTAAATCAAATGAATGTGTCCATAAGATTCCATATCAAAATGTACATTCCATATCAAAATATACAGAGTTAAAATTGCTTGTCCCAACTTAAAAAATAAAAAAAAATAAAAAAAAAAGTGGAAATTTTGAATTAATTACAGTTAGACGTGATGAAAAGATTAGAACGACAATAACCTTACCAACTAGAAACGACAGCGGAGTGTAAAACGACGACAACACGAAATAAAAACAGCCAAATAAAAACGACACAAAACTTGAAAAGCTGGAACAACATGAAACGACAATCAAATTGTAAACGACATCAAATCGATAAATGACAGTGAACAACAGTCTCATAACCGACAATAACCTGAAAAACGACAAAATCTTAAGAAACGACAATGAAAAGTAGAAGGACATCAACTCGAAAAACGACAACATCCCAGAAACGACACAAAAAATGAAACTGAAAAAAAAAAAAAAAAAAGCATATTAAACGGCAATGAAATGTAAACGTGTAAAATGTTCGGGAAAAATAACATTAATCGAACAACAACCGCATAACCGACATGTGACAATTACTTGAAAAACGACAAAAAATTAAGAAACGACAATGAAAAGTAGGACATCAACTAGAAAAACGACAACATCCCAGAAACGACACAAATGGAAAACGACAAACTTGTGAAAACAAAATTACCATATTAAACAATGAAATGTAAAAGGCAAGAAACTATCTAAACGACATATAAATGAGAAACGGCAACAAAATTTTAGAGCGACAGACGACCTGAAAAGGACGAAGAAGAGAGAAAATATATAAGCATACAATTTTCCGGCGGCTGGCGGTTGAAGGATTTGCGATTTTAGATCACCCAACAATTCTCTCTACCACTGCACCTACGAAGCCGTATACACACACACACACACACACTCATATATATAGCGGGGGTTTTGGTTGTGTTTTAACAAAGGCTGAGCTGCGGAAGAAGATGGGGATCAGATTCATATTGATGGTGAACAAACAGGGCCAGACCCGTCTCGCTCAGTACTACGAGTATCTCACTATCGAAGAACGCCGAGCTCTTGAGGGTGAAATCGTCCGCAAATGTCTCGCTCGCACCGAGCAACAGGTCTCTCTCTCTCTCTCTCTATATATATATATATATGTGTGTGTGTGTGTGTGTGTGTGTGTGTGTGTGTGTGTGTGTGTATTTGCATATATGTTCTTGCATGTGCATGAATCGGATTCGTATTAAAAGATAGTAATCTAAATTCGATCCTCGGTTTTAACTCCGTAGATTAGGAATTGAATTTCGATTTGGAATTTCAACAAACAGTTTTAAATTCCAGAACTGGATCTTGCTGAATTTATGCTAATTTTGACTTATTGGTTTTTTATGTTGGGATTGAATATATGAAATGTAAAGATCAATTGATAAATTCAGTAGATTGTGATGTGCGAACTCTGAATTTCTTAGTTTGGGAATCTGGGTAAAACCTGGTGTAGGACCGAGATAGAAGAGAAAGAAGAATAGAACCACTGGAGAGATGGAGAGAGAAAATAAACCATTTTAGAGAGAGAACAAGAACTCGAAGTGGTGGAAAACCAGAAATTTCATTAACCATAATTGTAATGAAGATACAATTACTAAACTATTAAGAGAGAGAGAGAGAATTAATAACTTTAACATGATATTGTGAACCTAATTTAAAGAAGTATAGTAGTTAAACATGATCTTAGATTCAAAATTGGTTACAAAAGATAAAACGTATCCTAATGGATAAATATATAATTCAGTTCTTACTATCTTGTCTGCATCGAAACCTCTTCTGGAAATCTATATCTATCTATATCGGTGGTCATATAGATTCATAGAAAAGCAGAAACTGTTTTTTAGTTCTTATTGCGAATGATGTTTTGTTATGATTTTTCGTTTGCTTATCTATGGTAGTCATTTGGGTCACGCGTACCCGCATGGTTTGTTTGGTAAAATCGTAAATGCATAAGACGCTGTAGATGTGTGAGCTATTCAATCATTGTTCAACATATGGATTTTTGTAAAACGTTTTGCTCTTCTGCTAATTGTTGAGTTGTTGTGTAATAGCAGCTATTCGTGTTTCTGTGGATAATTTGTTTTTCATGTTAAACAGTGTTCTTTTGTTGAGCATCGGAACTACAAGATTGTGTACAGACGATATGCCTCGTTGTTTTTCCTTGTCGGAGTTGACAATGATGAAGTAAGTCAATCCATCTTCGTCCAATTAAAAAAGTCGTGGCAAATATTGTTTCTTTGAGGCTAGTACTCAAAAATGGTAGAACATTAGACATTAAGACCTGGAACATATATACGTGGACACCTGAAAACAAGCTCTCGTTAAGGCATGTTTGTAGATACTTGGAGCATTTTTGTTCTCCTCTTTTACTCACACAGACACATCATCATAGCCTTTCTCACTTCATCTTACCCATCTGATGGGCTTGAACCCACAGCTTCCGCCTTGACAGGGCGGTGCTCTGACCAATTGAACTACAATCCCAAGGAAATAACATAATAAAATTAAGGTGTACAGTATACATATTCTTATGATTTTATTCAAATACTTTCGATATGGATATGAACTTTAGCAAGAGAGGCAGTGATTACTAATAATCTTTTCGTTATTTCCAAATCTTAAGAGAAACGTGGGAAAGAAATTTGGAGACTATAGGGGATAATAGGGGTAGTGAAGCTTCCAAAGAGTCACTGTACTGAGGATCCAACAATTCTCATATTCCAGTGTTTACTAACACAACGAAGATAATATGTTTCATATTTCATAAACCAAAAATCTAATTTTACTAGAACAATTTCCTTGTTTGCATCTGACATCATAGAGGTAACGCCTCTTATGGCTATGTACTCTAACAATGTATGTGCCAATGAGATGTTTGAGTGAATTTAGCTTTCCCGTTATATGGTATTTTTACACTTGTTCTCTGTTTTCTTTTGAGAATATTTAACGCCTTTTCTTGTCATGTATGTTGTAGAATGAGCTTGCAATTTTGGAATTCATACATCTGCTGGTTGAAACCATGGATCGACACTTTGGCAATGTGGTAAGGTCCTATTTTAGGAAGAACTTCAAAGATTTCTCTTCTGAGTCACCTATCATCCGTCTAAAAGTTACTTATGTGGACGAATTTGCAGTGCGAGCTCGACATCATGTTCCACTTAGAGAAGGCACATTTCATGCTGGAGGAAATGGTCATGAATGGGTGTATTGTCGAGACGAGCAAGAGTAACATTCTGGCTCCAATCCAGCTGATGGACAAATCTTCTTGAAACCTTGCTAAATATGGGTACCTTGTGTGTTTTGAGGTTATCAGCGGGATTGTTAATTGTGTTGTTGCTTGTTGCACAATCAAATTGAAGAGTGTAAATTCCAAATCTTATTTGGAAGTTAGAGTTTGGTGACATGAAATGAGGTTTCATAGGTCAGTTTGTAAGTTCCTTGATGTGTTTTCAGACCGCGTAGAGATTCATGAAGCAAAAAGAAAGTGGGAATTCATGACTGAAATTTAACACCTTTCTCGTATTATCTTCTTTTCTGAGATACATTTCCCCAATAGACACTAACCCTGACTGAATTTTTTTTTTTTTTTTTTCATTCAATTTTAATTGTGCTGGAGAACCTCTATTGAATTGTTATATACATTAGAATAACTGCACACTTGAAGTGGAACAATGCAACACAGTGAAGTCGAACGTAGAACAAGCCAATACCTGCTCTTCTTCATGATTTTCCACTTCATAAATAAAATGAACAATCAGCAAGCCGCGGGCTTCCCATCTTTTCGAGGGTCACTAACAGCAATGAGTGGACCAAAAAACGTTTTTATGTTCGACTCTTTTCCACTTTTCCGCCCCTTATCAATCGGTTTTTGAAAGGTTTGAACGATAAGCTGGGTGATGGCACCCCCTGCCTTGGCCTGTAGTTGATGACCCCTCTCTTGCAAGAAAAGCTTGGTTCCTTCTGAAAGCTCAATGTGATTGCCAGAGATCACAGTCCAGTTCTCATAGGAGACTATGTTAGGTATTAACTGCAAGAAAATCATAAAAATAAAATCAAAAATCAAAAATCAAAAACCCATTTAAAGTTCTCAATAAAATCCCGTATTCAATAATAGTAACAAGTTAGGAACCTTGTGGTAGACCCGTGGACTCTGAACTGCATCTAAAGGGTCCATTCCCAGAACAAAATACTTGAGGAAAACCTGGACAACTGCTGGGATTATATTCATACCACCACTGCCACCAAGGACCCCGGCTAACTGATTATCCTGCATGAAGCATAAGAAACTGGATAAGAAATCGGCCAAGAAACCGGAAATAGAAGATTCAATAGGGATTTAAATTGATTCTAAAAGTGTTTGGATAATATCTTAGAGGTGCTTTTTATCTCCAAAAGAGCTTCCAATCAAAGTTGGAAAGTGAGGCTTTCAAAAAAGTCTCTTCTGAGTAAACTTTGAAACTTGTATCAGAGTTTTAATAAGACATTAGAAACTTCATTTTAACGTTTTTACTAATTAATAGAAGATTAAAAATATGGTTCTAAACACTTACTGAAAAACTACAACCTTTTACTTCTCTTTTTCTACCGACTAAAAGCAAAAGTAAAAGCTATGCCTAACGGGTCCAATGTCCAATGGGAGTACTCGTATACCTTTGTGACAATGATTGGGGTCATCGAAGATAAAGGCCTCTTGTTTGGTCTGATGAAGTTTGCAGGAGCAGGAGGGAGACTGTCTGGGGTTGTTTCGGCGGGAATTGAGAAGTCGTCCATCTCGTTGTTGAGCACAATTCCAGTGGATGGAGAGAGAACACCAGCTCCAAAAGCATAATTTACAGTAGTTGTCATTGATACAGCATTTCTATCTTTATCTACAATGCAAAAATGGCTTGTTCCATGATCTCTTAGCTGACTCCACCTGCCATTTATGGTTAAAAAAAAAAAAAACGTGAAAAAGTGATTTCAGTAGTATTATCAAGCAATACCTCGAGGGAATAATAGGACAATACCTGTTCATATAGTAATCTGGAGGGAAAGTAGTGTTATCAAATATCCTTTTCCGAATTTGGTCAGCGAAATCGTGGGAAAGCATCACCCTTTCGTATTTACTAATGTTCACAAAATCGGGGTCTCCCAAGTTCATTCGGATGGCGAACATGTGCTTTAACGCCTCGATCAGCCGATGCACACCAAGATCTCCCTTTGCAGCATCAGAACTTCTGTAGCTCTCAAAAATGTCGAGAATCTGTTTTAGTAAAGAGTTTACAGAATTCAGAAAGTTAGAAAGAGAGCTTCAAATGAGCTTTCAATGTCCTTCAATGATAAGCTATAATTAAACGTTAAACAAGTATATGCAGCTTGTGTTAGACCAATTTATACCCGAAAAAAGAATGGAAAAAGACGCTTACTAGAGAAACCCCGAGAGTTCCACTTGAAGGAGGAGGCATTCCGAATATAGTGTAGCCCATCACATCCGCAGACATTGCATCCATGACGTCCACTTTGTAATTCCTCAAATCCTGCATTGTCAAAATGCCGCCTGCTTCCCTCACATCCTTAACCAGTTTCTCACCAACAGTACCATTATAGAAGGCTTGTGGCCCAAGTTCTGCAATTTCCTCTAAACTACGACCAAGTTCCACATTGTAGCATGTCTCCCCCGTTTTTAACAACTTCCCATCCGGTGCAAACACTCGTCTCAGTCCAGGGTCTTTCATAATTTTCTCTGCATTCGTATTCATATGTCCTTCAAGATAAGGAGCAACAACAAACCCATCTTTGGCAAGTTTTATGGCAGGTTGGAATAAAGTTTTCCATGCTAAACGACCGTGTCTCGTCCAAGCTTCGTACAGGCCAGCAATCTCACCAGGAACCCCCATTGCCAGTGCACCATAAGCCTTGGCCCCGGTATTGTTCTGATACATATTCTGTTTGTCGAAATTCAAATTTTTACAGACATTCAAAACGTCAAATGCCTTGCTAAATACATACTTTAAGAAATAAAATTTCAAGTGAACCTAATCATTCGACGGGTTCAACCTAAAAAGATCTTAAAAGTCAAGAACAAATGTTTTCCGTAGATTAAACCCAATGAAAAATGAGATCCAAATAGAAGCGGTATTTTAAACGAAAGAATACCTCTGAAGCAGCCAAAGGAGCAGTTTCCCTTAGATCAAAAGCCTGTGTCTGCAAGCTTGATGCAGACCGGAAAATCAAGAAACCGCCACCACCGATCCCACTCGCCATCGGATTAACGACGCCAAGGCACAACGCTGTCGCCACTGCAGCATCGACAGCGTGACCATTCTGCCTAAGAAACGACGCTCCAACCTCCGAACAACGGCCATCATCAGCTGCAACAACCGCCTGCTCCGACTCGACAACGTCAGGACGATTTACCCGAAAAAGGTGACCATCTTCTCCTCCTCCTTCTCTCTGCCCCCAAATGTTTATGTTGCTTCCAATTACAAGGCCAGCAACTGAGAAAAATGAAAAAAACTCATTCCATGAAATAACAATCGAAATAAAAACCGATTTCGGGCAATTGGCATTCATTCAATCAGAGATAACGTGACAGACTTTTATTAAGGAGAAACAAAAATGAAAAAGAAAATTTTCTCCTCCATGGTTGGTGAATTGGAACCAACTTTGAGAATTTTGGCATAAACAAAACCCCATGAATCCGAAATCAAAATCAATATCTTAATCACTTCACAGTGTTTGAAAAAACAAAACTTTAAACTTTCTTCTTAAATTCTCATATCAATCTGGTTCAATATCTTCAATCTCAGAATCCGGAGAATCTGACAGACCCCACTCCAGTAAAATATTTTTAAATATATATTATAAAAATAAAAAAAATAAAAATAAAAACAAAGTGAGAAACCAAAGTGAGAGATTGAAAGGGAAATTAAACCGACTTGTGATGGTGGTGAAGGCAAAAAGAACCCAGAGAGCTCTTTTGAAGCTCTTCTTTACGTTGGCCAAGCCATTGCTTTGCAAGAGTGGAGATTCCAGGCTCTGCTGCCCCATCACTGGTTCTAGAGAGAGAGAGGAGAGAGGAGAGAGAGAAGTGTTGCAGCTTTTTTGGATGTTAGGTAAGGCAACTCACTCTAATTATACGGAGCCAAAACCAACCCGATAGTTTGAAACTATAGCGGGACAAACTTTCAAAGAAGATTTTCATTTCTCTTTTGTTTCTTTCCTTGTTGGTGAACTCCAGTATAATGTCATCATTTGCATCGGTTTCCTGGTCAGCTTGCCAACCAATTATGTGTTTATTATGATTGGTTGGATTACTTTGTGCGCCATACGCCATATATATATATATATATATTCACTACAAAAAACAAAATACACTTAAAAAGTACCAATAAAAATTATAGTAGGTTTTTCAAATAATGTAAATTATAGCGTATCTTTAATTTAATTTTAACTTTATTCCAATTTTACCCCTTCTCTCTCTCCCTTACATGCCCTCTCCGTCTCTCTCTAACTCGCTAACCGGAGAGGATGCCGAGCCAGTGGGCGACGGTGACAAGACAGAGACGGCCACAAGAACTGAGATCACGTTCTTTGCCTCCGGGGTCGCATTGTTGTCGCGACTGTGACGGGATCTCTACGGTCGAGACGAGATCGCGATCGGGACGACCGGTGGCAAAGGCAACCGTGACGGCTATTTATTATCACGTATCATATTCATTATGCTATTTTATTAATTCTTTAAAAAAAAAAAAAAAACACATCATATATAGTATTATTTATTTTTTGCTGAAATAAATAATATTGTATTATATAGTTTGTTTTGTATGTGACGCGCACTCTTATTATTCCGTTGAAAAAGAATACAATTCGGTACCACAAACATAATATGGCTACTTTTACGCTAGTGGGTTTCTTTTTTTCTTTTTTTTTTTTTTTTTTTTTTTTTTGGGGTACTTGTTCTTTTGTGCACCTTATAACTTATTTTAAGGAAAAGTCATGATGTGAGAAGTGCCACCCTCTTTCTCCCTTGCTCTAAAGTTTTTTTTTTTTTAACTTACAGTAAGGGGATTTAAATTCAATAACCTTATGGTTTTACATCTCAAGTTTTTTCAATTTTTACATATTAATTTATTTTTTTGAAAAGGATATATTTTCCAAAGTTTTTAATATTTTGCGTCCATATCTAGGTCCTTTTTATTCATTATTTATTGGTCAAGCGGTTTATTAAGCATTAGATACTATCTTACTAGATGATGTGGTAATATAATTTTTTTTCAATATACTTCTTTTCAATTCAATTTCGGCAAATATACTTACTCATATCTAATCAGTTAAACAATATCTTATGAGCAAAAAAAACTCGTTAAACAATATCTTTAGTTATACACTAGAGATTTTTTTGAAACTCATAATATTGCCTTTTTGTTATGCTGTTGCACACTTCCTAGCTACATAATTACTTCTAGTTCAATTGATTGTATTTGGGTACACTTTCTACTAAAAAAATTCTTTGTTAAAGCTGACTTGGTTTGCCCTTTCTTTTTTTTTTTTTTTTCTTTTTTGAAGGATGATTTGGCTTGTCTTGGTAATTAATGAAATTTCAATTTCCCTTAAAAAAAAAAACTCAAATCTCATTTTTCAAATTATATTGTAACATCACTTAAATAATTTAGTGCTCATAAGAAAAATGATAAGATCTACACATGCTTTAATATAATTAAATACAAAATTTTTTAATTTTTGAAATATGAATTAAAAGTATAGATTGTTAACTCACTTATTGTTGGACGAAAAATATGATTATTCGGGAGGCTGAATTAGGTAAAACTGTACTCATTATTGAATTGATCAACAACATTGTCAAAACTAATTGCGGTAAATCCAGAAGGTCAATCATGAACTTAAGGTACCAATTTTGAACCTTTTCAATTCTCCACTTCCAATCATGGTCAATTTTTTAGAGTGAAACTTTAGAAGAACATTAACAAATTGCTAGGTGTCACCCCCGGTGTTGATTGTTCAAAAAGAGTGGTTGAAGATTGAAAATTATCATATTTTTACCAAGTACTAGTTTCCAATTTGATTACGAGTCTGTTTGCTATGAAAGAAGCAATTTCATTACGAGTTTGAATATTAACAAATCCTATACAAGACACTTTTTAATCCGTTTCTTTGCAATTCACGCCTTAAAAAAAATAATAAAAAAAAAGAAAGAAAAGAAAAAAGAAAAACTACGTCTCTTTAGCAGAATCAGAAGCATTATTTTTCTTTAGTAGAAATTCAGTATTCACACAAGGGCAACACTGAACCACACGAATATAAAAAGAGAAGAGGAAAAATTTGAGCCGTTAAAGTTGGCTCAGTTGACAATTTTTCCAAAAAAAAAAAAAGTAGGTTATGTTTGCCAGAAAGTTTTACTTTTTCCCTTCACGACCGGGCAATTACGTTTCAACTTAGTTTACTAATAGTGTCCTAAATATGCAGAAGAGTGGTCTGTTCATTTTAGTCGTCAAATCCGCACAGTTTAGGTGCTTCTTCCTTTTTTTTTTTTTTTTTTTTATATATATATATATATATTTTTTATAATGTTATCCTTTCTGTACTGCGTTTGACAGTTACTCACATCATATTTCTTTCACCCAAGTATTTTGGGTTTGTGGTTAAAAGAAGACCAAAATTTTAATGCATATTTCATAATTGTCATTGTATAACTTGTAACTTTTTTTAGTGTAAAAGTTTTTTTTTTTTAATCAATTTCAAGTAATAGGCGTTGAAAATTTTAATTGAAAAATGAATCCAAATTCACTTTTTAATTTTAATTTTTTTAACGTAAGGATGGAGAATTCGAATTCTATATCTTGTAATGCAGTTACGTAAGACATTATTGCTAGACTATGTTTGTAAGTATTATCCTCACTCGTTTTTTTTTTTTTTTTAACATCATCTGATTTCAGATTATCAAATTAAAATGAATTTTCTAATTTTAAAATGATGTGCAAAATAAAAACTGAAGATTAAAAAAAAAAAAAAAAAAAAAGGTACTAAAGTAAAAGCTCTTTCTTCCCCTTGGTGAAGAAGAAGAAGGTAAATTTTATTTCTATTTATTTATTTTATCACATCATTATCTTTCACGTACTATTTTGATACTTTTTTTATTCTCTCTAAAAACCATTGTTTATTGAAAAACCGTTTTGGTATGTATTTTCCATTTTGTTTTATTTTTCTTTACTTTACTTTATTTTTTTTGGGTTGTCAACTTTTCTTTTCTTCTAACCCCCTTTCTATGTTTTTTTTTTTTTCAATTTACTATATTATATTTTTATTTTTGGCTTTTTTTTAACCGCTTGTACTTTTACCTGTAAATTTTTTTCTTTCATTTTCTCTTCACTAAAAGCTCAACATTTTAAAATTTCTATTTTAACTTTTGACCAAAATCTCTAATCTCCTTAATTGTGATTATGTCTAATTGTGGCTAAGGTTTTTTTCCTTCTTTTCATGATTAAATTTTTGTGTCCGTCTTGGATTTTCCTGGTAGCTTAAAAAGGATTGTAAAGGTTCTATCCAAATTCTTTTTGAGGTTTTTTTTTTTTTTTTTTTCTTTCCAAAAAGAAGACTATTATGCTTATTGTTGTTACTTTGAATGATTTATGTGTAATAAATTTCAGTTCTTTTGCTAAGAAAGTTGTTGGATCATTTCCTTTTAATACATTTCTTTCTTTGTATTTGACACAGGTGGATTTAAGTTCAAAAAGTTCTACTTAAATAATCTAATTATCAAATGATGTAATTCTTGCTATTGTTTTACTCATCGTTTCCACATCATTGCATTAAACTTTTAGAATGTTTTATAAAGTAGATAAAATATCAACATGTTATATGATAAAATATAACTTCTCAACTCAAATTACTTTTTTTAAGAAAAATTTTCTTTTAATAACTTATATTGGTAAACTATTTTTCATGTTTAATGTGATTAAAAATTTCATTGATAATTCAATACTTGCAATGCACGTTTTTTAACTAGTATTAAAGAAAAAACTTAATCCAAACACAATTTTTTAATTAATCATCTCAGAAAATATCAACCCAAACGTTAACTTTTTTAATCTTTTAACTGTATACAGCCTATAACTTTTTTTTTTTTTTTAAGAAATAAAAACTCTCCAAAATTCGAAATTTGATAATTTCTATCCAAACTCCTCATTTTCCACCTACTAAAATAACCCCAACAAAATTGTGTAAATTTATATATTGAATAAACAATTGTTAAATTTTTTAGGTGTATACAGCAAACACAAACAAAAATTCTCACGGGATAGATCGATCACAATGACCTTCAACAAAAAAGAACCATGTGGACTTATAGGTAGACTTATTGAATAAACAATTGATAATTATGACTTATTTAATACAATTGTAACACATATGCTAATCAATTCAATTTATCTTTACTTAAAAAAGAAAGTTTACAAATTTTAAAAGGGTTAGTGTATTGACACACCCAATTTTTCTTTTTCCACCCACTTTTCAAAATCATTGATAAATTAATTTTAGAATTAAAAAATTACTTGTTTCACCCTTTAGTTTTTTAAAAAGCGTTTATAACTAAATTATTTGTCTTCTTTCTTTCTTCACATACTAAATCTAAAACTCTATACATTTTTTAATATGTTTTGTTTTATTTTTATTTTTAAATTTCCTTCTCGCAAGTTTTTTTTTTCTTTCTTTCTTTCTGTTTAGATATTCAATAAAAACTTTTCATTAGTTTATACGAGTTTAATACCCGTTCGTAGCATGGGAATGCAGGAAAAAAAAATAAAAGGAAATAATTGAATATTATACAATAAAAGTAGTTAGTTAAGATAAATAATATAATTATGATCCATATATTTTTTTTAGCATTTATTATTATAATATTAGAATATTTACATTCAAGTTTATATTAAAATATTAAATTTATGTATACAAACAAACATATATAGATATATGTTTATAAACAAAGTTGTTACAAATGGAACATCTTCCGCTGAAAATGTCATCAACTGTGTTTAATTTTCTTTCCTTTTACCTCCTATCTGTCATGAGAAAAAGATTAATTATTTTATGTTTTTAAATAAAATTGAAATTAGTATAATTATATAATAAGTAATTATATATAAAAGATAATTAGGAGTAAAACCGGAAACCCACTGTGGGAAGGGGAAAAGTGACTAAAAAAAAGAAGGGTAAAGTGGTCATTCTACTATAGGGGCAATAGTAAATTACTGTATAGAAGAGATAAATACGGTAACTCACTGTGCATCCAAGGAAAAAACAGTGAATTTGAAGGATAAAAACGTCATTTTACTGTATGCTGTTTGGTACTGTAACTTACTGTAGCTCATTGTGGAATATTGTAGCAGAATAGCGAAAATGACAAAAAAAAAAAAGCCAAAAATTACTGTAAATTACTGTACAATGAACAATAAAACTTTGTATTCTTTTAGTATATATAATAACGTTGAGATAAAAATATATGAACTTATTTTTTAGTATACTTCTTCTTTAGACGATAAAAACTAGAGGAGAATATACTGATAAAACTAAATATTCCACAACCACAGTTAAAAATGCTATGAATTTGATTAATACTTTTATTAGATAATTAAAAAAATAACAATTCCAAGTGAATTCATAATAATCATTTCTCTCAATTATTTATAAAATAAATAACCAATCAAATTAATATATTTTATTATATATCCATGTCATATATATGTTTCCATTTACTCGTTATTTAAATTAAAAAAAAACTAATTATAACATGGAACTACAAAAACTATTGAATAATAATAATAATAATAATAACAAAGTAAAAAATCTTCTCTTAAAAAAAAATTCTCCAGAAAATAAATTTAAAAAAAAAAAGACTACAAAATATAACATTTTTCTTAATTAAAAAAAGGGGGAAAAAATTATAGAAATTCAGACTTTAATAGGACAGGAAAGAAAAAGGTAAATAATGTATTTACAAGGCCTTTTTTGAAAAAATTAAAAAATGGAACAAGTAATTTTTTATTTTAAAATTAAAATGATAAGTGACTTTAAAATGATAAGTGATTTTAAAAAGTTAGTTAAAAAAAAAATGAACTTAAGGGTGTCAATAGACCCACCTATTTTAAAATCTGTATTATTTGTATGAACTTTTTTTTTTTTTTGAGATAAATTATTTGTATTAAGTAAATTATATAAACTTTTATCTTATATTATACAGGAGAAAGCACTTGAATGACACAAATTTAAAAACCATTGCATCAACATTATACAAATAATTTACACTAAATTAATACAACACAAAATTAAATTAAAATTTAACTAAAATTTATGTCATGTTGATTAAAAACGGAAAATTTGTATCATATTAGTTAATAGATAAAAAATAAAAAAAAAGTGGTTATTTATGTAATTTTCTAAATTACACAACAATTCAACTCAAATACAAATTCTAAATTTTCACTTTTTAAAATCCGTACCACTCATCTTTCTACCTATACACTACTCAAATATTACATTTAACAAAAATTTATTCAAAGACACATTCCATTTTAATATGCACATTTGAATTCAGACATTCAAGTTGAAAGAACATTCAGATGCAATAATTCATCCGAACGAATGCTTAATTGTTAATGATAAATATAGTTAATTGTATCAGTCTACATGAACAAATTAAACAAATTAAACAGGTCTACCTGAACACAACGAGTTTATTAATCATTTTAATCCTATCAATCCTTCATTGATCTATATCCATTTATAAAGAACCCAAAGCTGCTAATTCAATGCCGATTTGGATAACACGATATCGTGTTATCGTGTCATCCCCCAATTCCCACCCCTAAATTATTATTTATTTTGACAAGTAAATCTGTAGATTTATAATTGG
>JAFMPE010156041.1:20444-32210 GCA_024759925.1 Ficus religiosa
GGTCTGTTTCAACACAAACGTGTATAGAGCATACACAAGCTTCTAACTAAAATATGGTATAACCGGCTCAAATCTAAGAGTTAATATTGGATTTAGTGATTATTTTTCTTTTTATCTGTACTATCAAACCACTAACCTGCTTTCTCAATACAAACAAGTAACAATAATATGGACAAACTTTTAACAAAAGAATGGATGAGACTAACTTGATGCTGTACATCGTCAATGAATTGCTTTCATCACGACTGCCAGAACACATCAGGGTCATTGCTATACAAAGACGGGTCCTGAATTTCCTGGTTTGCCACGTGGCGGTCGATAAACCATGCTTGGATGATTTTACATACCGCCAACCCAGAAGGAAGCACCCACCATTCACTTTCGTCCCTGGATTAACCAAAACCACAAACGTAGAGAAAAGTTACAATTGTGACAAATCGAATCATAGTGACTAGCGAGGCGAGCTTTTCTTAATTACCATGGAAGACTACTTACATGCTAAAATTCCAGGACTGAAAGTCTGAGCGCTTTTTACTTGAGTGGGTTTTATAATGAATTAGTCCACACATAAAAGCAACTACCTGCAGAAAGAGAGAAACATGCTTAAGAACATTGGAGTAAGCCTTGAAGGCCATCTCTCGTCACAATAAGCATCAATAATAGCCAAATTTTAATCAATCGGAAAGCACAAAAAAGACAACAAAGACATCATATGATTACAGTAAAACAAGATCTAGAAGTAGCTTCAAGATTTGCAAGAAGAGCTTGTTTGACGGTTTGAACTTTTGAATGCCAGTGAGGAGTCATATTTTAGCCATGATTTCCCGTAGTGAGGAGAACATGAAAACATTTTAGCAAGAAAGCACTTTCATACAGATGTCTAGACCAAATTACCACAAAACCGAGTACTTGACATGCACATTTATAGTTTACAGTAACTTACTAGAAGACTAGAGGTATTGAGTTCAGAATAACATACAACGTTGATTAAGGATGTGATATTCCACAGAGCATACACACGTGCGAGGCCTGCTGATCGTCTTGGTCCTTGACTAAACAAAGCACTGATTCCAGCAGGGAAGGGAAATACTAGGCCTAGAGGAAGTATAAATAGCACAAGAAAGAAGTTGAGCAGCGAAATAGAGTACTGTTGCAGAAAAGTGAGGGAGACCAAGCTAACATCTGCTAGTAGCAGGATAGAAATGAGCAAACCAACAAGATCCTGTAATGATTAAAGCGAAAGAGTCAGAAAATCATCCACGAATCGTAACCCGACTTCAGCATGAAGAAATGATTAGTATATTCAGTTACACTGGTCGTTAATTACCTGATGTCCAACAGGTTTAGTGTTATAAACTACGAAAGAAAATGGATAACAAATAGTCTTCTTCTCTTTCAACGTTCTTAAGCTCTGATTGTGTAAAATCCCTCCAAATGACCTTCTATTTGTCGTTAGATGTTCAATGGTTCTCGAATGGTCTGACTGATCGACCCTATCCAATCTTGGAACACTGAATGGAAGAAGACAGAGTAAACCCAACAATTGAATACTTGAATAAAGAAAATCATGAGTAGAGAAGATTGTTACCATGATTCCTGCCCGGTAAGAAATGAGATATTCTGTCTTTCTGGTGACGATAGCATACTTTCACTCTGAGTGGCATAGACCACAAGTCCAAACTGACTATATCCAAAAGCTGCAGATTGAAACCAAACAAGATCAACGTATACGCCATAGGACCTTAGAGTAGGGTTGGCATGTGTTCCCAGCCAGCTGACAACATGACTAAAAGTGACTTTTAAGTGTCCACGCCGTACTAAGCGCAGTTGAGCATTTAGACCAGCCACAAGCCGATACCATATTGTAGGTGGGATAGACTGAAAATTCGTCAAATATACAATCAACAGAACTTCATTAAAAGAAATAAGGGAAAAAGAATTAAAATCGACCATGAACTTGAAAGATTAATGGGTGGCAAACCTGACTCATGAGGCTAGTGAGAATGTTGTCACTATGGAGAGAAAAAGGAGCCATGTAACTTCCGTCTCCACCAAAAACTATAGACATTGGAAAACGTTGATGAAGACGTGTAGGAAGATCAGCTCTTTTTTCATCTCCACCAAGGAAAAAGTCCACATATGCAAGTATTAAATCAGAAGTTGCTGCAACCTGCAGTACGAAAAGTAAACCTATTTCATAAGGTAACCATCAAACGTAAATGAATTCCTGCTCCAGATAATCTACAGAGAAGTTCTTGAAAAGATCAATTGTCATGCTTAAGAAAAGCAGAACATAAAGATCAGATTTGTCAAGATATTTAAACTCTTTTGTTTGGCAACCCAAAAAGTGTCAAGGAAAAGATTTTGAAGAAATTAATGTTAACAATTTTTTACGTCATGTCCACTATTTTTTCCAGTTAACAACAAAATCTCCAAGAGGCTCCTGCTTATGGCAGGTATCAGAACCACAGAAAATTTACCGTTCTAACATCAAACAGAAAATGAACTCGCCACTGTCTTCAGTAATTAAAGTTCCATTTGCCTAAACATCCTAAACCCAATGTATGGACTGAAACTTGAAAGAGAATCCTCTAGCAGGAAATCAGTTACCGCAATAAGACACATCTTGAAAACACCTACCAAACTTGCATTTGGAAAACTTCGAGAAAGCTACAGAGTCCATGCAAAGAGACAAATTCATGCATTTAATAAAGCACGCATTCATGCATGTCATGCATACATCCATATTTGTGTTGGTTTACATCCCTATTAAGTGTGCGTGTCTGTGTACCTGTTGTGCGTAATAGATACTACAGAACCAAATCACTAACATCGAAAAAACCTGTTTTAAAGACTAATGATAAGCCTTCAGGCTTAAGGAAAAAGGGAGGAAAAATAAATTAAAAATGAAAATGTAATGCAGGGAAATACCTTAAGTCCTTCATAGAGAGCACGGGAACGACAAGAACGCAAGCAAGCATGATCATATTCTGATCGAACATATTCACGAAGCTGCTGCAATTTATTCTTCCGACATCGCTGTAGCCATGACCATGCAAGTGGATATCCAAGGACTGAAAGAATACTATAGACTGATCCTTCCCACCACTGGTAAGCCGCTAAACCATTAATCTCATCCACAAATCTATTAAATGCATCTTCATACCTGCCAAATAAGGAAAATATTTGCTTTTAGAACATTACCCTCCTCTCTGGAATGAGCAAAACAGATGAAGAAATGTTTATAACTATATAAAGGGTTTTGGGGTGGTTCTAAAACTTGATTTTTGGTGGTTCTGAAACTCAACTGTCAAACGTTGTTTTCACAGTTGCTTTTCTCTTGAGTAGTTTCAAAACCCAAAACCAAAGAAGTCCATAACTTTTGTTCAAATAACTTTCTGCAATACACTAGGTGTGACAATCAGTAAAGGAAGGCTTACACAATTTCTTTTATTTGGTGAGGAGGAGAATGAGGCAGATACCAAGGTTCACTGAAAGTATTAGGCCCCATAAAATACATTCTATGCACGTGATTTTGGGATTCCTCATTTCTATTTGTTTCTAGAACCTGAACAAAAACAAGATTTGCCTTGTAACAATAGACATGGCCATGAACTTATACATTATCTCAGATAAAGAAGCAAAAATAGCACAAAGACAAATGAAAGGTGGACCTCATTTAATGATTCTAGGAAAGGGAAAGAATGATCTATTGGGGAGCCATGTCGAGCAGGCACAAGGGTTGGGACCTCGTCCACGGCAACATACTTCATCCGTGCAACACTAAGCACTAGGGCTAATAGGATGAGAATACCTAAAAGAATAAAACCAAACAACCATGGCCCACCAAAAGTATATACCAACTCTTCAAGTGCTGTATAACAGTTTGGCATGTGATATCTGTCAGAAACGCACTGGTACGGACATGGAGTTTCAGCAACACCACCTGTTCAAAATAATAAAAATCATTGAGGCTGTAGTAGGAGTTAAAGTAGGGAACCTTTAGAATAAAGCATGCGGCAATGACACAGCCATCTATATGGGAAGAGGAATAAAATTTTAGGATAAGGAATACCTCGAACAGTAACATACATAGCACGGTGGGGAAGCTGGTAAGATGGGCAATCATAACAAAGAGCTCTATCCGATCCACTGACATTCTTAAAAGTGCCAACAGGGCATTCCTGCAGTGCAATTTGCTCAAAGGGTTAGAGAAAACGCATTCCAAGTTAAAAGATACAGATTCCTCAAGCATCCTCAAGCAGAGTAACCAAAGCCAACTAAAATAAAACAAAAGAAAATAGACGAAGGGTATATATCAAATGTCTTAAAATGGTTGGACATAAACATTGGTATATTTTGGATGAAGACAACTCACAGAACTTTTTATTATGCAATTAACCGGGGAAACTTTGATCACAACCACAAATTCTAAAAATATTCCCAGCAGAATAGCAATTTTTATTCACATGTTTAATGACTGGTTAAGATATTATAGGACATGACTAATTGCAAAGCTACCTCACAGAAGATACCGTAAAGCCCTTTGGGGCAGGCCTTTCCAGTAATTGTCCCATTTTGCCCAGCAAGACCCCGACCTCTACCGTATCCTCCCCTGCCATGGAGAGTGGAAAGAAGGCTTTAAACAAACTGATCACTTATGAACCAGTTCCAAAAGTGGAAAAACTGAAAACCATACTTACAAGGCATTAGAAGCATAATATATATATATATATGGTCTTATGAAATATAGAAATGCCTGGTCTTCACAGATTGCGAGAAGAAATTCATAAAATCTCAAGTATCACATGTTGTGTACCACAGTCTGGACCCCATTGATCCTTGATTATCAGCTAGGCTACAAGGGAGTTTACTTGTAACACAAGTTTATTTGGAGAATATGCCCTTATTACTGTTTACATTACAATAGTCTGGATCAACAAGTTCTTCAATACATTTTTCTAAATTTATTTACTAATAAAGACGGGAGCAAATCAGCAAATGATACAACTAAACAAATTGTGTAAACCATCATGAAATAACATATAGCGTAATCGTTTAGAACGAAATGAGCATAGGCAATAACCATAAAAAAGTGCAAGGCATACATATATTGCAAACATACCCAGTAAGAATGCTTCCTTTTACACTTGCTATTGGTACATATGCATCCCCAACGGAAATTTCTGACCAATGAAAGTGAACCCTTCCACCACCTCCACCACCACCACCATTAGGACTACCATGCCCTCCAATTGTTGAAATGGTAGAAAAATCACCAAGTACCAGGGAACCCACAAATAAGAGAATTGTCCCACCAGAGCCCCCTCCAGGGCCTATTTTTGAGATGGACCTATGACTTAGCTTTGTCAAATCTTCTCCAAAGCTTTCCCCATCAGCTTTAACTGAACCCTCAATGGACAAACTTGATAATGAGTGCTCGAAGGAACCCATAACTGTCCAAGAAAAAAGGAGCTAATATAGTATTATGGCCACTCGTCACAAGGAAAACGAAATAACAACAAAACCAGATATAATTTAACAAAAATTAACAAAACCAAAATATTAAGGCTAAAAAGCATCAAAAGAACATAAAATTAGTCATCAATTGCTATATGGTTAAGTCTTCCTCCTTCTCAGTAATGCAATATTAGATACGACGTCAAAAGACAGTGTTCAACATCATATATTGCACCAGAGGCTACACATAAAAATAGTCGGACTCAATTGATCAGCTTTATCTCACCACCATCCGAAATAAAATTCAACTAGCAATTTGATCTCTAGAAGGCATGATAACCTAGAGTGGTACGTTTAACTTGAACAGCTCTCACATATGGGAAATAATCAAATTTATGTTCAGACTTCCGTAGAAATCCTGGTAATGTTTATTGTTCAAAGCAAGACTTGATCTTTTTCTTTTTTTTTTTTTTTTTGACAATCAGGACTTAATCATCAATCAGCTACAGAATTTGAGCCTTAGACAAGTCATTTCAAAATGCAATTAAAGCACAAATACTCATTGCAAGCATTAAAAAAAGGATTAAAACGATAAATGAGGCAAGTTAAAAAGGTGACTGCTAACTGCATCAGTTTTATGCAGACAAGTAAAAACGAAAAACTCAAAACTCGTTGAAAGCTTACCTATAATACCACCACCTGCAGTTGCACCAGCTATACTATCATTTCCACTACCGCTACCAAGTTCACAAGGTAAGCCAGCATCTCCATATGTAACACCACCCTCAATGAAATTTCCATTGTAATATCCATCACCACCTTTTCCACCATGCCCACCACCTCCGGCAACACCATTTTCAAACATTCTTCCTCTTCCCACTCCACCCTTGCAACCTGAAGATAGTCCAGACGGGTTAAATCAAATACATATGAATTTTACATATAACATGCAAAAATAAAGCAAAAGGCATACCCAGTGCAGATGCACTAATCAATCCAGACGAGGGGACAATCATCGTTCTAATCAAGTGAAAATGGATAACAGATCCCGTTACGGTGCCTTCAACAGCAACAACTTCCACTCGACAGATCTAGCGGCAAAACGAACCAACAAATTCTTAGAAACGCTAAGGGCAAATAAATGTGACCCAAACCAAAATAAGCGAGAGTTCTCTCCAGATAGATGGAAGACCTGAATAGTAAAGGCTAACGTAGAGTTCAAGTTACAGTCTTCAGGTGGATGAATTAGTTCAATGGGACAATCTGAGAGACGGCAGTAGAGCCGCGGTGTCCTAAAATTTTCAAAAGTTATATTCCAGCAAAAATATGGCAGCGCAAAAACTAATGGGCTTGAACTTACATATAATTGCTATTAGCACTCTCCAATGGTCCTCGAAGAAAAGATCCAGGACCAACCTTCATGTTACAAAGAGAATATTCAGCACATTGGTAGCTACAGGATAAAATCTCAATGGAGCAAATATCTAATTGCAGAATTTCGAACTAAG
This sequence comes from Ficus religiosa, assembly GCA_024759925.1. Classification (NCBI taxonomy): domain Eukaryota; kingdom Viridiplantae; phylum Streptophyta; class Magnoliopsida; order Rosales; family Moraceae; genus Ficus; species Ficus religiosa. The sequence continues at coordinate 27,413 of JAFMPE010156041.1, forward strand.
CAAACCATTACTAAAACAACAAATATTTCTCTCGTAGTTAAAGTGATCAAGTGTGCAATGTACTTAGATCAGAAATATCCATAAGATTGTATATGAAACAATATAATCTTTGCATGTATTTACCATGTATATAATTTTGTGTGTGAATCTGCAAAGGTGTAATATAGTTAAAAATTATTCTCCAACGGCGTATGCAGATAAAGTCTGAAACAAAAATGTAGATAGAGGTCTGTACAATCTTCTGGCGAGTAAGTGATCCCTCCTTAATTTAATGGAGCATGCAGTAGTTACTACAATGCTTCAATTTCTCAGGCAGTGGATTAAATAGCATGGAAAGCTTTTATTGTCAGCTAAACTGTGATTTTTTAACAGCAAAGAGGCACAAGTACAGAAAGGCAATTATCAATCTTTTAAAGCAAGGAAAAACAAATCCACGGGATCCATGCAAAGTGCCCCCTCCACATAGATCACGGTAATTGGTTTAAGTTTCAAAAAGAAACACAACATGAAGTTCCTGAGTTAACAATTTTCATTGAAGAAAAGGGTGCAAACATAAATTTTAATGATGAGCTCTTAGCTTACTTTGATGCTATAAAATAATGAAAGAATCAGGCGTTGTGCTTCAATCAAATTCCCTGGTCCTGATAAATTCAAGAAACCTTGTCCATGAACTCCTAAATTTGCATTAGACCGTATCACAGACGATTCCTGAGAATCAAATCCGAAAACATAATTTCAGAAATAAAAACAAGAAAAATGAAAATCTTATTGTTACTAAGTGATATGTGGAAGAAGACATACCTTGAGAACCACTATATTGCTCGCTTCAAGCAAAGACGTTGCAAAAATTGTATCACTGCCACCATCTATAAGCATTTTGGAATTCAACATCAAGCACATTTTGACAGACATACGAAGAGCTCCAAATATCTGAATTAAGTAATAGTAGTCATTCGACTATAACCAAAACCTCGAAATAATGATTGGAAGTAATCCAAGCAAAGAAGAAAAGGGAAACAAAACTATTGCAAATGCCGAGAGAACCTTGCCTACAAAACAATTAAGAATAACATAAATGCCTTTTGAAGGCTGCACTACTCCTTAAAGGAGAAACGAATAAGAGTATGATCATCAGTGCAAGAGTGAAAAGAATTAAGATACTCCAAAACAACAATCGTAGAAATTAAGTAGGTTATTTGCAGAACTAAGAAAACAAAGAGACAAAATTTGGGGAAGTTTCAACAATTACTAATCCTACCAAACACTATTTTGGTAAGTAATACCAAACACTTAAGTAGCAAGATAGCCAGCTTGGTGGTTTCTAAGAGTGAGAATGTAAAAATCCAAAGTATTATCCACTAACAAAATAACTAATGCGGGCTAGATATTAACATAAGAAAGACCAGCATTTAAATAGCAGCTTCAAAATAGGACCAAGTAATGTAAGAACTAAACTAAGGAAAGGGTGGGGGAGTGGATTTCAAAGAGTGAAGACCAATTTATAAAAAAAGCTTAAGCACCTAGTTCAGCCCAAAATCTATACAATTTAAGAGAGAATAAAGAGAGAAGCCCGCTACTTGCCTTAACAACAGAGTCACTCATCAAAAGCTCTTCTGCCATTAACTCGAACTCAGATGAAGAAAAATGTGCAAGCCCAAAACTCAAAATCGCACCACATGACAAGTGAATTTGTCCTTGTACCTGTACAATGAATCAATAATTTAAATCCTAAACACAGTCACTACACAATTTCATGATTTTTTTGAAAACTAATAAATAGCTCAGAAATGCGCACTACTTCTCTTAAAAGTTCCCACCACAGACAAGATGTGAATATTCCATTCTTTGCATACATAATAACTAAAGAAGAAATAGTTTTCCAAAAAAATTGATGAGATTTATTTTTATCATCTTTCCCAAAATATTGAGCGTACAAAGATATGCAAGAAAACAGCAACCCTCCCATGTTCTTGTAGAAATCATATCCAAAGAATTTTATGCACACAAAAAAATAATAACAGGCAGCCTTGTGACAGTTACAACAATTAGTTAAGAAGTTTAGAAAGTCTTATAACCATCTGGGAATATTTTGAACTGCCCTTGGAAAATAACATTAAAGGTAAATTTCACAACCAACCCAAACTGCCAGCTGCAAGTCTTGGTACCGAATGACCGGTTCTCATATGTACATACACAAACAAATACAAACACAAATAAAGACCAAAAGAAAAAAGGTAAGCAAGAAACAAAACACAACTACTAAATAATCGTAAAAGGACAGATATAATGCAAAAGCATAAATAGGATGCCAAACAGCAAAAGGAAAATTACAGTCAGGTAGGAACACAAAGATTTTAGCTGTCAAACAACCTGAACACGGCTCCAGAACAGAGGAACCAAAGCCTTCGCATGATCTTGAATATAAACATTAGTCCAAAGTGGCTGCTTAGGAAAGTCCAACAGAAGCGTGTCAGTCTGTGTAGACATGTTGTGATTGCTGACGGTTAGGCTCCGAGGTACAGCATCATAATATGTCCCAGCACCACCTGAATTTTCGGTGCAGCCTAAACTCTGTCCCCCTGAACAAAAAATATTGCTAATAACTGAACAAACATGATCCCCCACAAACTTCTGCTTGAAAAACTATAGTGATTTTTTTATAAATATCAGGATACAACTTCTATAGCAGGGGATTTGCACCCAAGCAATGGAGTAGCAAAAGTAATTTCAGATGCAAATTTTCCTCCATCACGGAAGGCCAATTTAATTGGACATTCATCGCAGATTAAATTAAGATTCTTCAAGACATAAGAAGATAATTTTTACCATGTATCAAGAATTCTGTATTGTCATGCCTGCTAAAAACATTGATAGAAACTCTTCCACCACCACCTCCAGCAAATCCTTTACCCCCAGCTGCACTTATCCTGCCACCTCCAGTCCTGTTCTTCACGAAAATTAACAAATTTTGAAAACCTTTCATAGATATCCATGAAGAATAATTAATTTAAATAACACCAGTCCATCAGCTCTAAAGCCATGTAACTATCTACCATGGTTGATTCCTATCAACAGATAGAGCCATAAATTCAAGAAAACATTTGATTAATTATCTTCACATAAAAATCTATCAAAGACCCACTAAGTCAAGAAATTTTACTTCTATCCGATCTTTTAACCAGCCCAGATTAAATCAAACACACTTCTACACTTACTCGTTCTATACTCCAAATATTCACACCTACACCAAACAAATGATCCACGAAACGAATCCTGGTATTTCTACACATCCGCAATAACGGTATTCTACACATCCCCAGCAGCCTGTAGTCCCAACTTCAAGGAACAAAACATTACTACCAGACCAAACAATCAAAAAGGGTAAAATTAGAACCAATCCAACAGGCAACAAGACCAACTGAACCCCATCATAATCAATGACAAATTTTTTCGCTCAATTATTAGTCGGACAACCATAATTAAGTTAAAGTAAACACTAGAAAGAGAGATAGTTAGCAATCATATACATTCTATGAGCTTTGATATATATGCTGCCTCCAGACCCGCCACCACCCTTGAGACCGCCATGGCCGCCGTCCGCAAGAAGATCGCCAGACACATCAACCGTGCCGTTCACCTCCACCCAAATCCTCCCACCACCTTCCCCACCATACTCCACCTCTTTGCTCGTCGAACCTCCCTTACTCCCATAACTCGCAGGCTTGTCCAACGACGACCACGAATACGCATCGCCTCCCCAAACATCATCCGGAAGCTTCGTGTTGTCCGTCACACAGCTCGCGCCTCTCCCGCCGTGGCCTCCGCCGCCGCCCTGTAGACCGGTCGGCGTGCCGCTCGTCTGCGCCGGCGGCTCGCCGGCCAATCCGGTGACGTTAACCAACGATCCATCGGAGAAATTCGCAGCCCTAGCGCTCACGAAGACCAAACCAGCGACAATCGATGAATTCCAACCCAAACTGAAATCTCCGCTAACGTTAATCAAAATCGAGCAACCTAGCAACGGACAGCTCAAAGTAACACGGGGAAGAATGTACAAACTTCCATGTCCCTCTATATACACATCGTCTTCGAAGCTCAAGGTCGAATTGACCTCGCACAAGGTGTCAAGCGAGCCAATTCCACCGAGACCGGCACCGCAGGAGACCGACGGAGGGTGAGGCGGCGGAGACGGCGGCGGCGGTGCCGGAGGGGTGTAATCCCCTCGGAGCAAGTCGAATTCGATCGAGAACTCGTCGTCGCTGAAATCGGCGACGCACAGAGAAGGACGAGTCAAGACGAAAAGCGCCAACAGTCGGAGAATGCAGAAGAAAACGAGAGCTTCAGCCATTGCAGAAAGGTGAAACTCATCAGAAATTATCCAAAATTCAAATCTTTGGATTCAATTTAGGGTTCAAACAAACAAAATAAAACAAAACAAACAAAAAACCAAAAAAAGCTTCCAAAATCCAATGAAGATTTCCTTCGATCAGAAACCGAAACTTCGAACGAGAAATTCAAGCGAGAAAATGCAAGAAAATTATCGGATTCTTTGATCTGGGAATTCCATTGGATAACGGATGAATCTTCGAAAAAGAGAATATTGGAAATGGCGGTGAGTCGGTGACTGGTGAGTGAACTTTATCAAATCAAATGGGACAGTGACGCGGAAAAGAGCAGAGAGGGAAAGAAAAAACAGTTAGGAAGAGAACAACAGAGGGAGAACAAATTTGGGCCGGTTTTCTTAATGGGCTGGGTTTTGGCCCAATCATCAGACTGCCGTGAAAATGACTCTATTTTT
>JAFMPE010156151.1:831-11535 GCA_024759925.1 Ficus religiosa
CAGATTACAGAGGTTGTTTCTTGAGATGTCATCATTGAGTAGAGTGATGGCATCGAGTAGGACAGACAATAGGGCGTAAAGGCCATAGTCGGTTGGAAGCCACTGGGGAAGAAATTTGCAGCCGCTGAGCCGGGCTATACAGAACTCCTTAAGGTTACGACGATGGATGGCAACAGAGTGTTGAAGATGGTGGATACGTTGAATCGCCTTTGTAGCTCCTTATTCTCTGCCATCAACTCGGCAATCCTCCAGTCGATTGCTTCTTGGGTTTGTCCTGCACCTGCTTGTTGGAGTCCTATACCTACAGTACAGTAGTTTCCTAGTTGTTGGGACATTCCTGCATCTCTCATCAAGTCAATTAGAGCAGTGTTTGTCTCGGTCATGGTGATAGCGGTTGACGTGTTATCGACGTCCACATTATCATCCATGGGCCCCAAGGTGAATGCTAAACTGTAGAGGGTAAAATCTACAGTCGAATTGGATCGAGTCGGCTTAGGGCCTATGGTTGTATCGTTGAGTCGACTAAGCATGCGTTGAGTTAACCGTTAAAGTTAGCTGCAAAATAATAGTAAAATTAAGTAAATAAGATAGAAAACACAAGAGATTTATAAAGGTTCACTCTCAATGTGAGTGCTAGTCTTCTGTAGTGGCTTCAGGGATTTCATTATAGTTGATGAAATTATACAGTAAATGCCGTATCAGTAAGAACAGGAAGGAAAGAGAAAGGGATTGTAAGAAATAGAGAGGGAATCGGGGGAAGATGCAAGAATTGCAAGAATTTCGGGTGATCTGGGATGCACCAAGATGAGAGTTGGGATCCTTTAGGTGTATAATGATGCCATATATTTATAGATGATGATTATTGTTCATTTTGTTGCTGAAAATGCCTTATTTGGTGAACGGAAGTTGTCTCTTCTTAATCTAGATTGACTTTTCTTATTTGGAAACTTTTCCGGAAAGGCAAAGTAACCTTTTTGGCTAATTCTTGACTTGATTTGGGCTACTCTTGGCATGATTCTTGTGCAAGGATGGACAAGGAAGGTTTCCTGATATTTTCATGCTATGAATTCTGGCAAGTGCCTAAATTGACTCTCGAGTTTATTTTTTGAGTCGCTGGGCCTTAGCTCGACCTAACAAGGTCTCTAGTCGATCAATCTCTCAAGTTGACTCGACGAGTTGTTTGGTTGATTCTTAAGTTGATCTCTTTGACTTGCATTGCCATGTGGATGGTGAGAGATGAGATACAAAATATGACTTTAACAAACATCTTTAATTCATGAAATGTAACATTTCAATTGAGTAATGGTCAATTTTCATATAATTTTACAAAAGGGTTTAATTAAAATAAAGATTATATCAAAAGTGTATGAGTGTCATTTTCAAGAATAAAGGGTAAATTTTCTAAATGTAAACTAAAAATAATACATCATGGAATTTTCCAAAAAAACAAATATTGTTTACTTTAGTGTGATTTAAAAAATAAATATATATAATGGGAGAGCTAGTTTTTAACTTTAGTGCGAGAGCACACAATTTTTTTATATTAAAATTTATTAACTTAAAAAATATTAACTAATATCATAGTGGTTATCAAGAACTATCAAATACATACCTATAAAAAAGAACAATAAAATATTATAATAGTTTATGATGAGTTTTTATACTTTTAAAGTGTCATAATAGCTTTTAGTAGGGACATATGTAAAAATAATTATTTTAAACTGTAGGTTAAACTGAAAATCATAAAAGTTTTAAGGGAAATTTAAAAGTTCAGCCCCCGCTCATAAACGTGTTCATCGGATAGGATCTGTTCTAGCTATTTTAGTCAGACAACATCCAATCCAATCAAAGGTTTGTTTTTGAAAATATCAACCAATTCAATCCGTTAGTAGTGTAACATCCAATCGATTTAAGGTCGGTTTGGATTGGATTAAATTGATCGGTTATGCTTGGACATTTCCATTGGACTTCGTACTTTTTCTTCTCCTTTCCCATTTTCTTGTTTGGCCTATCTAAAATAGATAATCTATTAGGTCTTTTTGACATATATACATCACATACTAGTTAAATTCTAAATTCTAAACTAGCAATTTTAGGACGCGTGTAGGTATAACATAATATGTTAGGAAATTAGAAAATGAGAAAATGGTTTTTCTTGTGTTAATAGCATAATATGTAGGTTTTGAAGTTTCTATTGTGAAGATCTATGAAAAGAATACTAAATTTATGACCAGTTATATAAATCACGAAATATGTTTTTACATAAAATATATGCAAATATTGGATGGAATCAGATCGGATGTTTTAAAAGTAAAAAGTGCATCCGATTCAATTTAGGTCGATTTTCAACAATTGACATCCGATCCAATCTAATCGAGGTTGGTTATTCGTAAAAAATGGGTTAGATTGGATTAGATCTATCAGTTTGATTGATTAATTGGATCTGATGAACAACCCTACCCACTCATATGTAGCTCCCTTCATCCCTATATATAAAATGTGTGTGTATCTTAATAAGGTATTTGAACATGTTTAGTTCACCATTATATTACATACACGAGTATCGAGTAATTATTAAATTGTATAATCTGATAAGTTGGTCACACAAATATCACATTAAAAAACCTTTTATATACTGTTATGCTTGATAAGTGCATAAAAATACATTTTTAATGTTTTTAATTGATTAATAAATTGAGATTTAATTAAATATTTTCATGATATTAAAGCAAAATTTCATAGTGAAAATATTTAGTATTAATTTAATTTATTTTGTTTTTCAGGTTTATTTGGAAGAAGCATACAAATGGGCCATTAAACAAAGGAAGAAGAAGCAAAATTTCGGCTCAAAACCCAAGCATATCAACTGTCTGAGGAGCCGCCTAGCCAAGCCAGAAAAGCCGTCAAGCCGTGCCAACAGCCGCGTCAGAGTGGGCCCCGCCACATTTTCCTCTACAACTTGTCCTTTCGAGCCCGTTAGCCACACGTGCCAATCAGGGTGCGAGTTCTTGCTAGTGCATGTCTACTTGCGTGCCTTCCTCTCTCCGCTTGGGTCCCACTTCCTGACGGATGAAGTCAACCTTCAACCATTCTCTCCACTCTGCGGGCGACCTGTGGCGTATGGGTCCTCCTTGGTCCCCCACTAACTTAACATCTGATCACATTTTCTCTTTGAGGTGAATCAGAAGATGCCACGTGTAAAAAGTCTCCCCACTTTGCATCAGCTTTTTAGCATTTCTCCCACTTAGCAGAGCAACTTTTCCAATGAATTTCATTGCTTTAGCTGAACCTTGGCAGTCCAAAACTCTATAAATACAGTAATCAACTAAGGCTTTTGAGGATTGTTGTCAGTTAGTTTATTTTTGGATACACATTTTTCTTCATTTTCTAGTTTGTCTTGCAAATTATTTTCATACTTTCTTTCTAGAATTTGTGAAAATGAGAAGCAAGCTAGGCTAATTCATCCATTAGTGAGGTTAGAGATAAAATTATGTGTTGAATGTTCTATTTGTGAAATTGATCTTCTTGTTTTGTAATGTTTACATTTTGAATGAACTAAATCTTCTTTATTTTCATTTTTTTATTTCAAAATATTACATGTCTTATTTTATATAAGTATTAGTCTTGCTTTATTTATGTAATTTAGTTACGTAATTATTTTGTCTGAATTATTTTATAGGTTATCTTTTATTGTAAATTGCTATGAAAAGTATTTTGTTAATTTAGGATAACTTGTATTAATAATCTTTTGGAAATCAAAGTGAAGACTTAGTTTGTTTAAAACACTTTTTGTGCATTTTTGAAGGCTTAAAATCCATATTTTCTGATCGTGTATTTGGGATAGGAAATATGCAATTAAGTTATCTATGAATCAATTTTGCAATTAGAATATAAAATAAATAAAAGATTCTTGATGCCTTACCGTTTTTCTCTTGTTGAAGTCTCTAAATTACATTTTCTCTTTTAATTTTTGCAAACAAAAATCTAAAAAATATTTCTCTTTTACTTTTCTCTAATTATTTACTTCTCTAACATTTTTTTTTCTACTAACGTTTTCTTGATTATTTTTATTACTTCCTAGTGAATACAACCTCTAGATCTAACTACAATTGACCGCTTTAGAAAGATAGTTTGGGTGTAATAACAACGTTCTAAAAAGTCTGCTATACTATTTTATTTGGGCTTGAAAAATCAAACGAAACTGGAAGAGCACTCCTTCATATTTGACAAATAATTGACTAAAAACGAAGTTAAAATTGATAGAACACATTAAATATTTCCTACACAAGCAGCTGAATTAAAAAACGAAATTTTTTTTTGACAAATACGTTATATTGCTTGTTAAAAACGTAATTAAACTTAAGAAAATAAGTGTGTTTTGTTGAAATTCAATAATTGATTGATTGATCCAAAATGAAATATTGGTTAAAGTCAACTTATAGAGATTTCGTAATGCATGGTAGACAATTTCTCACAATTTAATAACTACATAAATTATCAAATTCCTCCTAGTTAGTACACTGTTTAATTAACCAAACTGTGATTTTTCTCAATGTGATTTCGCTTTTCAGAACAACAGAGAACATCTTCTCAGAAAAGGATGCTATATATTATAAAGAGCTTTTTCATATAAGATTTAACACACGTATCTAAATTCTCAAAAAAATAAATAAATAAAACACACACACACGTTTTAAATATTAGTAGTTATAGATATAATTTAGCAGTAATTACATATCTTTCATCGTAAGGTGTAAAGTTCAACTTCCCATGTCTCTAAGTAAAAAAAAGATGTCTCTAAATGTTAGATAAATGATATTTAGCATTATTGTCCCCCCAAATTTGATAACATTCTGTAATTTACCCTCTAAACTTTTTATTTTTGATAATTTGTCTCTTGAACTTTTTAACTTATTGCAAGGTACCCCATTTAACTTAATTTCACATTAAATTTTAGTCACGAAAAACTCGTGTACGGCTTATGTGAAGATAGAAAATCACATTTTTTGACCAAAAAATTTTTGAAATCTAACACAAACCGAATAGCAAATCTTCTAATTTAAAATTTTCAATCTTTGGATGTCTCATCAAAACCATCTCAAAAGGGAGGAAAAATCAAACAAAACTAACAATTTTCTACGTAAACAGTTCAAAACAAAACCTACTAAAGTATTTGTACCACAACACCAATTATTAGGCTTGCTAGGCATCACACATCTGTCTCTCTCTCTCTCTTTTTTTTTTTTTTTTTTTTTGGGGGGAGGGGGGTAGAAACGGCATAATAGGCACAATAACTCTTAGGGATTGTTTGGTTAAAAGTTTATTTTAAACTAAATTGTATTTTTTTTATCATGTTTTTATCTTTTTTTGAAAAATTTTTTATATTTTCTGAAAAAATTTTTTATCTTTTCTAAAAAATTACTATTGAAACTTAAAAATCTTAAACTAAATTTATTCACTAAACCAACCCTTAGTTGGGCACAATAATGATTAGGCTTGTTACCAACTTTTTTTTTTTTTTTTTTTTTTCCTTTTCTTTGAATGATTGTTACCAACTCTAGTTAATGAGATGTAAAAATAAAAATAAAAATAAAAATAAAAAGCTAAAAAGCACGTGAGACTTGAAAATCGTGGGGCCCAAGTTAGTGGGGGCCAAGTCCGTGAATGAGAGGGAAGCTCTATAATTGGTTGATTTTTCAAACGCACACGCTTGGCTTTGTACGGCTGTTATTTAAAGCTGTCGGTGAAATCGAGGTTCATGTTGTTACAGATTGTGCAGGTGGATGTCACCGCTACTAGTTTTAAATTCAAGTGGTTACACGTCATTAAAGTTTGTTTAAATCAAATTTACAATTCAAGTGGTTACCCGTCGTCCAAGTTTGTTTGAAGTAAATTTACAACGACAGCTTTCATTCAAAGAGCGTTGCTGATAAGCATTTGATATACCACTTGCTAACGGGTATTTAGTGTTTGAGTTGAGTTGAAATTTTTAATTTTAAATAGTAATTTTTATTGATTTTTTAGAAAAAATAAAAAAAAAATTTCAAAAAAAAACAAAAATTTGAATTTAAACTCAAATACCAAACCCTCCCTAAATGGTTACAAAATTGTCAAAAAGTTGGCATCATGGAGACTGATCAAGAGAGAACGAAGAAATCTGAAGGAAATTAGAGAGAAAAATATTGTGAAGAATAGAGGTTTAAGATAGAGAGAAAAGAATGAATGAATGAGCTAAATATTAATAAGGGAAAACTTTCTGTCTATGTTTTAATTTTTCTGCATTGCTATTTATTTATGTTGCTTCTATGATAATTCTATATTTTATCCCCCAATTTATAACAGTTCGCAATATAAGAACTCAATAAAATGTTTTTTTTTTAATACATGATGATAATAAATATCAGCAAATAAAATGTTCACTTTCAATGTTTTTTATATTCATATTTTGTTTTTGTGTTTTAGTTTTAATTTTGTAATAAAGGAGGTAGTTCTCCACCTCCGTTTTGTTATGTATGTGTGCTCCGCTTGAGTTATTATCTGACAATATATGTCTATGGGTTCCATCAGTATAATGGCTATACGGAGGTTGTTGCAGTCTCTGTGATGTGGGTGATTGTTTCTCGATCGATCGGTATATTTCATCGATTATATATGTTTTTTTTTAAAGAGCTTTTTACATGCTCAATTATAGGATTGTTGAGAAATTTAAGAAATTTTCCTATCAATGAGTCTTGATTTATGTCCTCCTTATTGAGCTTTGTCAGATTTTACGTATGGAATTAATCTTAGTTGAGGATTGTATCTCTTGTATTATAGGGTTATTTCATCTTTAATATTAGTGTTTGCATTCAATTTAAATTTGAATGATAATTTCCCTTTTAAAAAATATTCATAGTAATTAAGATAACAAGTAAAATCAACAAAATAGTTCGGATTATTTAAAAGAAAATATTATATTAAGAAAATTACATTGACACCTAGTTGACTGTTCAAATTTTTAGAAATAACCCAAAGGCCAAAAAGGATTAAAAATCAGCCACTAAAATATGCATAAAAGATAACATTTAACACGACGAACTTGGTATTGATCAAATTCTGTTATTTTTTAACTTACCAAATTAACTCTGATTATTACCTTTCAAGTTTTTCATTTTCATTTTTCATTTTTTTTTCTCTCTAGCAATTTGGTCTCCAAGCTTTTTTTTTTTTTTTCTATGTCTGTTTTTTTGATGATGTTTTTCATGCATTTTAGATTTTTTAGTAATGGTAGATGACTTTAGTTGAAACTTGAAAAAAGAAAATTATTATGTATTGTATAGTGATGTTTCGAAAAAGAATAAAAAAAAAGTTGCCATTTTCTTCGAATATTTCTCAGCAAAGAAGAAAATAAACGATGAAATACACAATCATACTATGCATTAAAAAAATATTGATGTAATTTTAATCAAATTTAATGTTTGAAAATAAATGTTGTTGATAGTCTCAGAAATGTTCTATTGCTAAAAGCTCTTACATACTATTGTAGTTAAATAAGGATAGAAAATTCTAAAGACACCTTTTGTTCAATCTCAGTCATTAATCTCGGGCGCGCGTAGAGGTTTTTTTTTTTTTTTTTTTTTTTTTTTTTTTTTTTTTTTTTTAAGATAAGGGAAGAAAATTTTAAAGCAGTTCAAACTCAGACTTATCTTTCTCCAAAATGATTTTTTTAATCTTTTAAATGTGCATATTTTTTTTAATCTTTTTATATACATGCTAATCTTTTATTTTGATTAGATATCAATTTGTAATTGTGATGCGAGTTTTGTCCACTTGGATCTTGATTACTCCGTGGTTTCATAATTTTGTTTTATCGTTTTTATGTGCTTTAGTATGATTTATAGTCAGATTTGTAGTTTTAACAACAGTAGATTCCGTATTAGATGCCAAAAAAAAAAAAAAAAAAATCTATTAGCATGATATAACAAAATGCTTTTTTTTTTTTTTTAATAATAATCTTTTTCTTTCTCTTTTTTTTCTTTAATTGGGGGATTTGCAAGAATACCCTAAATTTGCCACATTCTTATAATTTTGTCATCCACAAGAGTAAAGTTGATAATTTTATCATTTCATAATATTTAATTAAATGATTAAATGAAGAAATCGTAAATAAACAAAAATACTCATTTCTCTTTATTTTCTTGTCTTTTTTATTTATTGTAATATTTTTTTATATCTCCGACTCCATTCACCGGTCGATCGACGACTTGTCTCTGGTCGCTGACTGGTCTCCGGTCGTCGAAATTTTTTTTCTTTCCATATTTCAACAAAGATGACTGGATGTATCCAGCTTCGCTTGCTGGCTGTCAAATTTTTTTTTTTTCATATTTCAACAAAAGATGACCGAATATATCCGACTCTAATCATTGGTGTCGATGTTGGTAGCCAGAGAGATTTTATTATAATCCAAAATAGATTATGACAAAATATATATTTTTTGGATTTCAAAAAAGATGGCCGGACGTATCCGGCTGAGATAATCAGAGAGATTCTATAAGAATCCAAAATGAATTCTACCAGAATCCGAAAATGCAAAATGGATTCCAATAGAATGCAAAACAGTCTGATTCTAATAGAATGCAAAATGAATTCTATCAAAATGCAAAATGGACTCTACAAGAATCTAACAAGGTAAAATGCATTCTAAACACATTTTAATATAATACAAAATGGATTCTAATAGAATCCAAAACGGATTCTCATAGAATCCGAGAAGGCAAAACGAATTTAGATAAAATGCAAAATGGCTTGATTCTAATAGAATGCAAAACGGATTTTATCAGAATGAAAAATGGATTCTACCAGAATCCGCCAAGGCAAAACGCATTTTGATAGAATGCAAAATGGATTCTGATAGAATGCAAAACGAATTATAATAGAATGCAAAATTAATTATGATAGAATCCAACATGGATTCTCTTAAAATCCAAGAAGGCAAAATGGATTCAGATAAAATGCAAAACAGGCAAAATGAATTCTGATAGAATGCAAAATGAATTCTATCAGAATGTAAAATTGATATTATACCAGAATTTTCGAAGACAAAACTCATTCTGATAGAATGCGAAACACATTTTGATAAAATGTAAAATAGATTCTGATATAAACCAAAACGAATTCTCATAGTTTTTTTTTCGCATATGTAGTTGAAATACAAAATCGTTAACACTTTTATTTTCACCCTACAATACCAAAAATTTTCCTAGCAAACAAACGGAAGCAAAAAAACCGACAAACAAATCACCAAAAAACAAGCCAAACCAACAAAAATAAATTTTCTCGGCAAACAAACCACCGAAAGCAAGCAAATTATTCACAAGAAAAATAACACATGCTTCTTATGGATTCTATCAAAATGTTCAAGTACTTTTCTAAGTTCACAACACTCAAAATCATTCAATTCATTGTGCATGTTGTTACACTTAGTTCTACGTCAAAGAGATGGTCTGCACCTGGTTGACATCTTGACTAGATTGTGACCAATGATCCCAATGGAATCCTTAAAAAACTTGGGTCCTCTTTCTCTTTACATTTCTCCGACTTTATATGTAATTATATACATATATGTGCATATGTATAGGTGTGAGTAAGTGTGTGCATATAATTTATATTATATATATATATATATTATATACAGTATTGAACAAAGAACACAGTTCATCGAATCAAGGAAGCAAAGTGAAAAACAAAATAAATTAATATCAATTTTCAAAGCAAAAACTTCAAAATACTTTTCTTCGAATATAAGTTTTGCATTCTATCGAAATTTGTTTTACATTTTATCAGAATCCATTGCTCTCTCGGATTTTGGTAGAATCCATTTTGCATTCTAATAGAATTCATTTTGTATTCTATCAGAATTCGTTTTGCCTTCTCAGATTTTCATACAATCCAATACAGTTTTAGATTCCGATAGAATTCATTTTGCATTCTATCGAAATTCGTTTTACATTCTATCAATGACCGGGTGGTGACTAGTGACTTGCCAGTGATCGGCGACCGACGGCTAGTGACCTGCAAAAGGCCGGTAATCAGAGACCAGCTGGCGAATGGAGTCGGAGATATACGAAAACTATTCCAATAAATAAAAAAAGATAAGAAAAATAAGAGAAAATGGTATTTTTGTTTATTTACAATTTTTTATTTAATTATTTAATTAAATGTTAAGAAATGCTAAATTATCAACTTTACTCTTATAGAGGGCAAAATTAAAAGAAGATGCCAAATTTATGACAATTTCCCTAATTTTCTCTTTGTAATTTTATAATAGAATTCTACTCTCTCTCTCTCTCTCTAGCTATTAGAGAACTTGTAATTCAATCATTCCATATCAAGCGAATCAGAAATTACAATAGGTCTCAAATAATCCAGCACAAAATCTAAACATATAATAAATTAGATGAAACAGCAAAAGCAAGATTAGCAAGAAAATGAGCTACAACATTCCCATGAGAGGGTCATGGAAGTGTAACAAACGTTGTCACTTTGAACTCTAAACATTTCTTCCTTAATATCTGCAATAATAACCGATTCGGGAGCACGACCAGAAGAGTCTTACAGTCCAAACAGCGTTGATGGCATCATATTCAAAAATCCACCTATGGAATCCACATAGACTTGTCAACCTCACACCATCCTTAGCAGCAAAGCACTCCGCAACATGGGGCG
>JAFMPE010156152.1:0-32069 GCA_024759925.1 Ficus religiosa
AACATATAAAATTAATAGTTTATAATATAATCTAATAGTTTAAGACTTAACTATAGTTACAAAGTATTCGTTATATCCTACCATAGATTTTTTATTTTATTTTATTAGGGCTCATTGTAGACTTCTCAAAATATTTTTCTTCACTTTACAAGAAAAAGAAAAATCTAGAACATTTCAATTTCCATGTCCTCATGAGCAAAAAATAAAATTAAATAAAATTCATTGTCCTTATACATGTATGATTGCTTTATCAATAGTTGAGACTCAATCGGGAGATTAAAAATTCTTTAATTGGAGATGTTTCGACTTATATTTCTACTCATTCAATTTCGATTACAAATGGACAAATATTCTTATTCACGGATTTCAATTGAAAATGTTCAAATTTCTTAATCTAGGAAAATATATAAAATGTGTATCTAATAATTGAATAAACCATGTGTTTTGTTTTGCTCCTTTTTTCTCCAACGAGTACAAATTATATTGAGTTAGGCCACCACATAAGAAATATATTAGTGTTATGCTGCAAACGTTTCAACCTTTTTATTGATCGTTGATGTTTTTGAAAAACCAGAAGTCAAAGATGGAGAACCACTTCTTAGGTATAGATCTATGGAGCACGAAGTAGAGCAGCACACGTACGGCTTGTGGACGTGTAATTATACACCTATTCAATTTCCATATTAGTACATGACTTCTAATCTATACATTATACTCTTTTAAACTTTTCTACTGTTACGTCAATGGTCTCTTTATTAACATCGTATAAGAAAACAGACAAAAGTTAAATATATTCCGATTACATGAGTTTTACGTGTAGGTTAAGTTGTAATTAAATATTTATTTTGAAAAAAATTATACCTCAGACAGAGATATATTGAGAGCAAATTATACTTTAATCAAAAATATAAAGTATAAATTGTACTTTTTATAGAACTTCTTTGTAGGTACAATCATTCTCTCAAAATATTTACTCTAACCTTAATTTAAGTTTTTGTGATACAAAGAAATTCAATTTTCATTAAGTTTTTTTTTAATTTTTAATTTTTAATTTTTGATAGCGACACATGACATGAGAACTTGACAAGCAATTCACCGCCTTAATATTTTGATTTTCTAAAATTTATATAGCGGCTTTGGAGACATAACGCTTTTTAAAAAGTTATTTATTTAAATTTCTTCAAAAAGTTATTTATTTAAATAAAAAAAAGCCTTTCCCAATATTCCTATCTTGCCCCTTTTGTATTGGCCTTATTCATTGTGGTTGAAAACGAATAATTAACCCCCCCCAAAAAAAAAAAAAGTTGAAAACAAATATTCACTTCGAAAAAATAATACTGGTTTTAAGACTATCATGTAATTTTCTAATACTATTTTAAATTGTCATTCTAACTAACAATTCATGAATTTAAAGTTTACAAATAGGTAATTAATATAGGAAGGAAGAGGAAAATAGACGGAAAAAAACTTACAGTAATAATAATAAATAGCATAAATCCTAAAGAGAGGCGTTACTATGAACTATGAAATAGATATTTTTCATCTAATTTTTGGTGTTTTAAGCGTTTTCTAATTAATCACATTATTCAACAAGTTTAACATACTTTGTAACTGAATTTTTTAATCAATGTTTTTAAAATTTGACCTCATTAAATGAGAATTTAATTTATTAGACATTATTTAGAATACCAAATTGAATAAACAATAATTTGATTAGTATAAGCCTTCTTTTTCATAACTAATGAGGCCATTCGTTGTAGTAGCTGTAACGAGGTTGGAATTTTTTATGTTCCTTTTTTGTCTCCCTTTATGTTTTATGCTATGTTTAGTAGGATGGAAAAGATGGAGGAATGAAGTGGGTTGAGGGAAAAGTGAATGGAAATTGATTGAGTTAGTTGTTTGGCAAGAAGGAAAAGAGGAGGGAAAGGAAAATAAGATGGAAAAACATTGTAATTTGGTCAACTTTTTTATCCCTCCAAAAGTGGGAGGAAAACCAAAATCTATCAAATAACTGTTAAAATTAATTTTTTAATCCATGTTTTTAAAATAGAATAATATATGTAGATCAATAAAATAGTAATTACATAAGCTCTTTATTTTTTTTCATTCCATGATACCAAACATCATAAAGGAAAAACATAATCTTTCCTCTCCTTACTATTTTCTTACTTTTATTTTTTTCTTTCTCTCTTGTTTTCTTTCCTTCTTATCAAACATAGTCTTAGACGATATCATTCATAAGTAAAACAATAAAAATACGCTACTAATGTCTCTATTTCTAATTTTATAAACAAACCCTTATTATCTTTTAAATGCTTATGGGGGAAATGTTATTTATTTATTTATAAAATGGAGAAATTGATTTACAATATCAAACGCAATAATAAAATAAATTAAACTCTTTTCCTAAACTTTGACCCATAGGGTTGTGTAATTTTTTACAAATAAAACAAGAGTGTGACTATGTATAACTATTCTTTCGTTTTTTTTTTTTTTGTTTTGTTTGTGAAATGGTAGATAGTAACGAAAAAAAAAGTGGATAAATTTTATCTTCAAGATCTTATCAAATTTTCTTATAGTAAATGTAATTCCATGTGATTTGAAGTTGCTTGGAAGAGACATGCGTGTGTATATATATATATATTAGAAAAATTGAAAATAAAATTAAGGTTAGATTTTCATCAGGAATTGGAAGGGCAAGTTTATCATTATTAATTTATAAAAATTTTTAAATTTCAAAAAAGTAAAAGGAAAAATAAATAAATAAAAAGGGAAACCAAGGGTAAAAAGGGAAATTTGATAGTGAGTTTGCCCTAAGACAACCTCACCCGTGACGCGTAGAGCTTTCTCTCTCACCAATCGGCGCATATAAATTGGGTGCCTCTATTGCCTTCTTCCCCATCCAAGCCACGCAAAAATCAGAGCTTAGGGTTTCTTCTCCTTCTCCTTCTCCTCTCGTCGACGCTTATCCATCTTTTTCGCCAGGTAAAAGCTTCTAGCTCTAGATTCTTCTGTTTTTTTTTTTTCCTAATTATTCTTATTATATTTCTGTGGATGCTTTTAATTGTTTATCGCTTATTTATTTCTTTTTCTGGATTGTTCGTCTTGTTTTTTTTTTGCTCGATCGGAGCTAAAATCTCTCGTTACAGCAGTCGATTTTTTAGTTTTTTTTGTAGCAGAATTTGTAGATCTGAGGATTTATTTATTTATTTTTGTTGTTGATTGTTTTCCGATTAATTTGTTTCTGAGGTTTTTGACTCGTCCTAATCCTAAAATCGTAAAATTTTCAGTTGATTTTGGTTTGTTTTTTCGCGATCGTCTATTTTTTTTGTTTTTGTTTTTAAATTTTTCTTTGATTCTGAATCTGATGATATTAACCAGGTTCTGGGCTAATATTTAAGCTTATTTTTTTTATTGGTTATAAAAAAACATAGTAAAAAATTGTTTGAATTTGAGTTGGCTTGTATCTTCTCGGTTTAAGAAGATCTAGTCGAGGTTACTGAAGGAAAAAAAACGAAAAAGCTAAAAAGGATTGTTGCAACTAGGAAGGTACCGGAGGTCAGAAAAATAATGACTGATTATATTTTGGATCATATTTTCTTGTTAATTTTCGATTTACATCACTATATTATGGAAAGATATTTGATGGTTAATTTGTTAATATGAATTTATCTGTATCACAATGGATAATGAATGATTAATTATATTTTTTTATAGGTTGTGAGCTATGCATAAGTTTATTGTTAGATTTCTTATTGCCCATTTGATATTTTTAGGATTAAATGATCTATTGGTTTTTGGGTTGTTATCTTTTGACTGGTTATGATGTGCAAATGAGTTATAAACAATTGGGGTGGAGTAGTGTGACACGTGTAAGAGTTTTTGTGACCGTATTCCCTTTTTTTATTTTATTTTTAAATTGAAATGTTGGATTTTTTTTTTACTTGGTCATGATTCTGGATTGGAATATCTTGTTTTTGAGAGGAGTGGACTTTGCTTGTGTGATACATCAATTGGATTCAGGAAAATAATATATCTTTTTTGCAGGAAGTTTGCAGTTAAGTCTGCTTTCATTAGTATCTTGTAAAAGTGGAGGGCGTCAAGTTTGAAGCTTCTTTTATGTCTGAGCGGGCCACTCTCTTTTTGTCATCAATTGGATTACTTGGAGAGTATTGTCCAACGTCCAGAAAAAAGAACAGAAGCTGCATGCATCTTGGGTTAACAGAGGCCTGTAAAAGTCACTTCCTTGGTTACCTGTTTATGCGACCCTTTCCTGTTGCAAGTAACTTGTTTCCGAAAAGATCCCTAGTCCCAGGAGGCCCTGCTGCTTACTTGTGTCCCTTCTGATAAAATCTGTATCATTGTCACTCTTAACGACTAAATGGCGCTGCAAAATATTGGTGCATCAAACCGTGATGATGCCTTCTATAGGTATAAGATGCCAAAAATGATTACTAAGATTGAAGGCAGGGGAAATGGCATCAAGACTAACATTGTTAACAATGTGGAGATTGCTAAGGCCTTGGCTAGACCTCCTTCCTACACCACAAAGTACTTTGGCTGTGAGCTCGGGGCCCAATCCAAATTTGATGAGAAGACTGGAACTTCCCTCGTCAATGGGGCTCACGACACTTCAAAACTTGCTGGACTTCTGGAGAATTTCATCAAGAAATACGTTCAGTGCTATGGTTGTGGGAACCCTGAAACTGAGGTCATCATCACGAAGACACAAATGATTACCCTTAAATGTGCGGCATGTGGGTTTGTTTCGGATGTTGACATGAGGGACAAGCTTACCACCTTTATTCTTAAGAATCCTCCAGAGCAGAAGAAGTCATCAAAAGACAAGAAGGCGCTGAGGAGAGCTGAAAAGGAGCGGCTGAAGGAGGGTGAAGCTGCTGATGAGGAGCAGAAGAAGCTTAAGAAGGAGGCTGGAAAGAAGAAAAGCACTTCTGGTAGCTCCAAAGCATCAAGCAAGAAGAAAAGCAATGGCTCGGATGAGGATCACTCCCCCACCCACAGCCAGGCTGATGAGAATGATCATGCTGCCATTGACGACGATGACGATGATGATGTGCAGTGGCAAACTGACACATCCTTGGAAGCAGCTAAACAACGTATCCAGGAGCAGTTGAGTGCTGTTACTGCTGACATGGTCATGCTATCTACAACTGAAGAGAAGCAAAAGTCAGTGAAGAAGTCTCCGGAGCGTGAAAAGACAGCCGGGAGTAACGGACATGAGAACGGCAGTGTTGGCAATAGCAGCAACAGAAAGTTATCTGAGGAGATAAAGGAATATCTGAAGAAGGGCTCCTCTTTAAGCCAGCTCGAATCCTTTTTGGGCTCGCTCTCTGGGACACCTCAGGAAGTCATGGACGCCCTACTCGAAGCTCTCTTCAAAGGCATTGGAAAGGGGTTTGCAAAAGAGGTGACCAAGAAGAAGAGCTATCTAGCAGCAGCCACTCAAGAGGGAGGATCTCTTTCTCAGACGGTACTGTTGCATGCTATTGAGTCGTTCTGTGGAAAGTCCAACCCCGATGCTCTCAAGGAGGTGGCTTTGGTTCTGAAAGCCCTCTACGACAGTGACGTCTTGGAGGAGGAAGTCATACTGGAGTGGTATCAGAAGGGTTCGGCTGGTGGTGGCAAAAGCTCCCAAATCTGGAAGAACGTCAAGCCGTTCGTGGAGTGGCTCCAGAGTGCAGAGTCCGAATCTGATGAGGAGTGATTCTTCGAGGCACTTACTCTTTGCCGTAGTTATAATCATCATCGAACTTTTGTCTATACTGGTCGGATTTTCGGTGTCTATGTGTGCAGTTTTCTACAGTCTGGTTGCGTGTGTTGTCGAAGTCTTGAAATAAGGGAGGCCCTTGGACTAGTACTTTTGGGTTTTTCCTCACTCTAAAGTCGGTCCAGTCTCCAGTGTGGTTATCGTCTGTGTGTTCCCTTATGGTCTACTAGTACTCGTATTAATTTGAGTATGTTAAAGTTGAGTTTGCTATTTTATTTAATTAATTTTATTTCGTCTAATTTTGTTTTCTTTATATCTTTCTTTTAAAGAGCTTTCTAAATGTTTATGAGCTTTATCAGAATGATAAAGTGCAGAATCTGATAGATATGAAGCATTGAAAATATAAAGCTATATGAAATAGGATTATAATTACATATATTTTTTTTTTGGGTTCAAACTCTATCTCAAGAAAATTTTTCTTATTTTAATGTCTTGTGAGTTTTGTGATGGAGGGTTCGACGAGTATAGCCCATTTCTCCGTTTTAGCAAAGTCAGGAGTATATTCGAGTATGGTTCGGAAATATTTTCCCGTCCCCATCCTTTTCATCCGAAACATCCCCTCACCGTTTAAGGGATTGCGGGGATGGTGTCAAAAAAATCCTCATTGGGGGGTTTACTTTATACATGCAACTAGGCAAAAGTTCAGTCAAGGGTCCGTCTGGGGATGTGTTTTGGTCCGAAAATTAGATGTAAGTTTAGAAATGTGTGTTTGAAAAAAATATTGTTTGGAAGTGAAAAATGTAAAAACGTAGTTTATATTTGGAACATTCCAAGCTAAATTCTTTTAACTTATTTTTGTCTTTTTTTAAAATGTCAGTAAAAAATTTTCTAGTTTTTTAAAAGTCAAACAAGTCTAACTCAAAAAGTTTAGTTTCAACTAGTAAGTCAAATACAAGCTTTAAATATGTTCGGAAAAGAAAATATTTTGGATCTTGTTTCGTTTCTTTTGAAATTTTCTGCAATTCGAAAAAAAAAAATGTCATTTGCACTTGAAATAGTAAAGCTATAGACGGTTAAAGTTTGAATTCATTGTAGATATTTAAAGAGCTGATGAGTGAAAAATAATTTTGAGCTGAATAAAAAGATTTAAAAAAAAAAATGTTTGGAGATATGCCCCAAATGGGCTCCAAAAATGAAGTTTTTTTTTCCTCCTTTTTTTAGAAGAAAATCTTTAGTAAATGGTCAAAGTTTTGTAAAATTAGTAAAATGATCATTTTTTACTTTTAAAAATATTAATTACTAATTGATCAATATTCATATAAATATTTCATCGATAATTCATATTTAGTCGATTACTAACTATGGTCAATCACTGTATACCAAAAAAACTACGATAAATTGACTATTTTTTTATATGAAAAAAAGTACGACCATTTTTCAAATAAGGGCTAATAAATATTAAATACAATAATTATATGTTACTACAAAAAAAGTATAAGAGCTAGCTACAGACTCAATGTTCTTACAAAATAGATTCGAACTTACTATTCTCGCAGAACAAAACAAATTTTAATAAAATATGCATAGAGAACAATATTAACATTCAGGTTAATAGTATATATTAGTTTTTGGGGTTAATAATAAATACATGTTAAAAATTAAAACGGAGATAAAAACTTTTTGAATCTGAAAACCAAACGGAAGTTAAATATGTATGTCGTGATAGAGGTAAACAAGTAGTGTGTTACTTTTTCAATTCTGATCCTAACTTGGGGACAACAAGTTGTCCCTATCTCCTCTCTAAACTATGTTAGTAATCACCATACCGTTTATAAGAAACAGATCCTGTTGGTAAAAAAAAAAAATAATAATTAAAAAAAAAATTTAATCCCTAAACTTGCATGCTCACTTTGTGGTCCATCACATTCGTTGGTCTTTGGGTTGGAAAGACGAGGAATTAGGTGGCCCTTTTAGCAATGTAAAGCCTTTTTATTTATTTATTTATTTTATTTTTATTTTTATATAATAATAATAATAATAATATTATTTATTTTTTAAGTAGCAATGTGAAGCATGTTTGATATCAATTATTATCGTATCATAATCATCGACTTAGCTTACGAGTGAAATGATTGAACTGAAAGGATGATAAAAAAAAAAAAAAAGAAAAAAAAAAAGGAAAATGGTCAACAATTAACAACTTGATTAGTGATCAGGTTTAAGTTATTTTATTTTCTTTGAATATCAACTTATGAGATAGGTAAATTATCATTTTTTTTCTAAATTTCTAGATTGCATCTTTTTAATTTATTTAATGTTATTCAAAGATTTATCAATTAAAAATTTAATCATTCATATTACATTTAGATTTTTTTTGATAAGATCATATTATATTTAGGTTGGTATTTAAAAGTTATCACTTTTATTTATTTTCATTTTTTTGGTGTTTTTTTTCATTTATACCCCTGAATTTATCATGTTGTTGTAATTTGCACCTTCAATTTTTAATTTTTACAATTTTCGTTCTCAACTTACAATTTATAGCAATCAATCCCTACTAATAAAAATGTTAGTTTTAGAAGGAAATTAACATGTGATTTGTACGTTAATTTTTAATTAAAGATATGAATGATCATTTTATCTATTTAAACTCAAAGTTAGTAAAATTAAGATCTCTAATGAATTTTATCAAAACATAAAAATTTGATTTAACTTTACTTTAAATCGAATTTTGGATTAATATTGATTCAAAAAAAAAAAAGGACCTTTCATACTTTTTATCAACGATTTATATACAAATCACCTTTTGATTTTCATAAAAATAATTAATATTTTTATCAATTCTCAAGTAAATTATAAAAAATATGAAATTTAGGATGTAAATTGTAATTAAGTGTTAAATTTAGGAGCACTGATGCAATTCATTTTTATTTCTATTTTTAAATTTTTTTGGAGCACCAACTCTCTAGTTTCTTCTGGCAAGGGACTTGGACAGAACTTGAAAGGAGAGCCTATTTCCATTTTCCATTTATCCGAGATAAGATTTTTAGCTTCTGCGAATCGAAAGTACACACACAGAGACAAAGATTGAGAAGAAGAAGAAGAAAAAACCAACCAATTTCATTTCAATGGCGGTTTATCTCTCCAACCATTCCGTTCTGGCTCCTCTTCGGCCGACCGCTTCTCTGACTTCCTCAAACCCAAAGCCCTCCAAAGTCCTAGCCCTTTCTCACAGGTCTCTTCGTCTCTCTTCTCATCGCCATTTTCACCCCCGACCTCAGCTTCGCAGTCCGATTCTAGGGTTTCCTCGCACCAGTTCTTTCGCAGTCCATAAGACCAGCTCAACGCGCGTCGACGCTTCTTCTGTAGGCTTTTTTCCCTCTTTTATTCTTCTTTTTGATTAAAATTTAATTTCCTTTTGTTGTTAATTAGCTTGATTTGGATTGAAATTGATTATTGTTTTGGTGTGGATAGAGTTAGATTTTATTCAAAAAAAAATTTTTTTTTTTTAATCAATGCCCATTATACAAGAACTTGGAAGAATTCTTATAGCTTGTTTGGTTAGAGGGAAAGTGGAAGGAAAGGATAGGGGGGTGAGGAGATTAGTTGAGGGATTTTGCAACTTGTGGTTAATACTTGGATTCAACGGCAGAGCTAGGAAATTTTTAAAAAAATAGATATTATTTTTTTCTTAAAGAAGGACAATTATATACTTTAATTATAAAATTTGAACACAATGAAATTTTTATTTATTTATTTATTTATTTTTTAATGAAGTGAACACAATGCCCATTATACAAGTTAGTCGGGTGCATAACTAAATTCTATTGAAATTTTAGGAGTAAAAATTAGGTATCAAAATTTGAGTGGAGTGCGGTCGTAATTTTTCTTATAAAATGTAGGCAAAACTAAAATTTTACAAAAAGTTTAGGGTTAAAAATCAATTTCTCGAAAATGTGTGTGGGAGGCGCTTGGCCTGACTAACTTGTACGTGGCTCCGCCACTGCTTGGATTATGCTTTGATATATGCATTTGCAAAGGAAAATGCTAATGTAGTTCCCATTCTTACACAAAACTTACTCTTCTAAAGTTTTTTGGACCTCAATTTTCCATCAAAAAAAAGTTGAAAAGAAGTGCTTTCGCTTATGAAATTTTGACCCATCAGAAGTACTAATTTGCGAACATTGAATTGCTATTGGCTAATATTGCTAATTTTCATGTGGAAATTAATGATTTTGAATATGCCATCTTTTTACAAAAAAATTGTCTTCCATTGTTCTAAATTTTGATGGTATTTTTCTATATGTGTGACCATCTAAATATTATATGGTTATGGTTAATGTTATGGACGATGACATTAGGCACATTTTACTTTCATTGATGGTTTCAAAGTGATAGTGCAAGTGTTTTCAATCTTTCTTTAATTTGCTATACACTTTTTAAATGAATGTAATTGAGGTTAACATCTTATCTCCTTTACTATCGTAATTGGTTTTCAATCCAGGCAGGTGATGAAAAGGAAACTAGTCCGAGTGCAGAAACATTAGAAAGTGAAGGATTCAGTTTGAACAAACTTTTGAAACTTTACAAGGAAGCTATCCTTTGTGGTGATGAACAGTCTGTATTTGACATTGAGGCTAGGATAGGCATGATTGAAAATAACCAGGACGAATTAGTTGAGAAAGTGACAACTTTGACGGCAGAAATAAAGTCTGGGAAGGAGAAATATGTCCGATTACAGGCTGATTTTGATAATTTTAGAAAAAGATCGGAAAAGGACAGACTTTCTGTAAGGACTGATGCCCAAGGAGAACTAATTGAGAGTCTTTTGCCCATGGTGGACAATTTCGAGAGAGCCAAACAACAAATTAAACCCGAAACAGAAAAAGAGAAAAAGATTGATGCCAGTTATCAGGGTATTTACAAGCAATTTGTGGAGATAATGAGGAGCTTGCGTGTTGCTGTTGTACCAACAGTAGGGAAACCTTTCGATCCTTCGGTAAGTATATGATGCAAGAAGCATATCAGTTTTGTTGCATTATTGGTTGAGTTACCATATTTGAAAACTCTAATCTGTTTTATTTCTGTTTAAATCCATTTGTGATGCAATGAATGTGCTGGAATCTGGATGGGTATTCGATTGAAAATGTTCTAGTTGTTATTTACGATCAACTTTGGCAGTTGTTATGACCACGGTCCTGTATCATTTATGGTTTCATTGTGAATTGAAGTGTGTGTGTATCTTCGAGTGATATATGTTCTGTATTAGGCTAAATTTGTGTTTAATGTCTATTATGCACCTAATAATAAGGTTTAACCTCATATGAGGCAACGTTTTGAAACCAGAAGAAAGAGACATATTGTGATAGACTGGTTATGGGGCTCGTCTCAATCAGGTCCCGTCTCAAACTTTGGTTAGGTTGGGGTCAGATTGAGATGGATAGATTTGTGACGAGGCTTGTGCCAACACCTACCTTTCTTAAAAGGGTGTTAACTAAACCACAACCATGAAAGATGTCTAACAGGTAGAGTAATTAAGGCTTGCCTGGTTGGCGTGTAAATCTTTAGCGTGATAGAAAGAAATGCAACATCATATCTTTTCCCGTGCTATATTCTAAGTTTTCGTAATTATTTGCTGCAGCTGCATGAGGCCATTGCACGTGAGGAGTCACATGAATACAAGGACGGGATTATAATTCAGGAATTTCGCCGCGGCTTCCTGCTTGAAAATCGGCTTCTAAGACCAGCGATGGTAAAAGTCTCTTCAGGGCCTGGCAGAAAGACTGGCTCAAACGCCCCTGCTTCATCAGGGACGACCGCAGCAGCTGCAGGAATAGATGAACGATAGAGGTATTTTGCAGAAAGGCTATGCAACATAACGTCGGAGCACATCTCTTCCACCAACCAATCTGGTATAATCTCGTTCCATGAATGAGCCGAATGCTCTGGTGATGTTTGATAATTTAATTCTCCTTCCAGCCAAGCTAATAGAAATTCCCAATTGGTGTTCGAGCTTTACTATGAGGTTCTTTTTTCATCCGTGTTTATGTGATATTCTTCTTGTTTCCAAAGGGAAGGCAGGCACTCGTGTAACTTTGAAAGCAGCCCTGTGTTAACTAATTGGTTCTTTGGAAGGGTGAAAAATTCATGATAATTATGATCTCCACATTTTGGTGACACCGAATTTACATTGAAATCTCTGTGATATAGACATTTTTAATTATGTGGTGTATACATGTCTTTCAACAACTTTTTGACCCAGGCCAGTTTGATTTCATGTGATATATACCACAAGAGAATCACCAACTAACTCTAATGCTGAATTTGGGGTATGTTAGAAACTGGAAAAACTTACCTAAAAAAACAAAAGACATAGCATGCAGAGGCTAACTCTTTCTACCCCAAATTCAACATTAGAGTTAGTTGGTGATTCTCGTGTAGTACATATCACAAGAGAATCAATCCCGTTTAGCCCATGTAGGGTTGAATGAGTTGGTACGAGAGGTAATCTTAAGGATCTCATCAACCGGGAAGTCAGAAGTTCGAATCCCCTGTCAACTTAGGGAAGTGTAAACCCTACCTGCGTGGTGTTACAAAAGAGAAAATGACGGGGACATCACCGGATCCTTTTTATTCTGCCAAAAAAAAAAAAAAAAAAATCAAAATCAAAATCCCACTGAAATTAGGCATTTCACCCTGCGCTTTTCTCCAACAGATGTGTGCCTAATCATTAGTGAAAGAGCAAGGAAAAGGTATATGTCATCTAATCTTATCTAATCCAAAAAAAAAAAAAAAAAAAAAAGGTTAGGATTAATTTCAACAATAGTCTAGACATCAAAATTTCAATTTGTTACTTGGCATTAAAATGTCACCTTAAAAATTTGCTCGGTCTGTTTAACAACATTCGCCCTTTTGGTACATATTATGCATTAAAAGTCTAAACTTCACGCGTTATTTATGTGAGGGTAAAAGGGACATTTTAGTGGCTTTAAGGTGGAAACAACTAATTGACAAGGGTTTAATGTGGTGTTCAAACCACTAGTTTTTTTTTTTTTTTTTTAAATTTTAATGTTCGGAGGTAAAGCTACTGAAATACTAAAATTTAGGGGGAGAAAAACAAAGTATTTTTAAGTCTTATAAGCCCAAAATATAAAACAAGTGATATTTTTATTAATGATTTAAAATTTGAGGGACATTCTTATTGACAATTTAAAGTTTGAGGGGTATAAACACCTGTTTTCAAAGTTTGGAGGGCAATGTGACAAGAGTATTAAAGCTCAGAAGGCAAAACTAAAGTTTCTCCTTAATAAATCGCACTTTTATTGTTGTCATGTCAGCAATTCCATCAATTTAACTGTGAGAGAGTAAATATGATTATATTTCGTAGTTCAGAGAGCATTTATATTAGTATTCAAACTTTAGTGAGCAAAATTACAAAAACACCAAAGTTAAAAATAAAAATAAAAATGAAATTTGTCCTCTTATATATATGATCTAAAAGAAATAGAACAAAAAAGTAAAGACGCTCGCTTCAACAAAAAAAAAAAAAAGTAAAGATGTTACTAACAAAATATATTTTACTAGTAAAAACTCTCTTTCTTTCTCTCTCTCTCTCTTTGTGGGGTGTTTAGGTTTTTTAGAGGGTGTGTCTCTTAGAGGGCTGGGAACAGGTGGCGGCGCTTTGTTTGCCATCAGTTTTCCAGCCCTAAAGATGAAGATCTGACCATGGCAAGGAGGTTACTAGGTGTAGAGGTGACTGCGTGGTTGGGGGGCATGCGTTTTTGCGAAATGGAGGAGGGGAAGGGTGGTGGCTTTGACGGCACTTTCAGGCTGTCTAATTTGACTATAGTGGTCATCTTCTTGCCTGCGGCTTTTCCGATATAGGTAGATTTTCATTTTGCTTTGGTACGTTCGTGTGTAGGAATAATACCTGCGTATCATATGCTTATTTGGTTTTGTTTGTTATTTTGGTGTGTTTGTTTTCAATCCGTAATAATAACGATGGTCTTACCATTATCCGATCTCGTGGTTTGTTGGCCAAATTTAGATCTTGGCAATTTGTTCGTCCTGCTAGACTATTGGCTATGCATGGTGTTTAGTAATATCAACGATCTAAGGTCGTGGCTCCCAATTGATCTGCGGTCTCCGTCATTGGTTGGGGCTTTGTTAAGTGGAGCTTAGTGCATACTTGTTTCTGGCGTGTCGAGGTACTTTCCCATTTTCGGGCTTTAGACTTACACTGTTCCTACTATGCATTAGTTGTCTGTACTAATAGTTGAGGGTTATGACTGCACAATTGCGGTATCTTTGCATTGTATTGTTTAGTTTGTAACTCTTTATTAATGTTAATGTATTTTTTTTGTTCAAAAAAAAAATATTTAAAAAGGAAATAAGGAAAGGAGAGAAAACGAAAGCAAAAAGCAAGCAGCACTACATAAGGAGTTCGCCTCTTCCCATCGTTGGACCTAGTCTGCGTATTCTCTCTCTATTACGATCCCCCATTGTATCTTTGGCGAGCCCAAAATTAGTTATACTACTACGCTTTCTCCACTTTATTGATTTCAGTTTTTGTTTCATGACAATAATCTTGTTTGGTTAGACGGATTTCGGGTTGTTATGTTTTGGATTGAATTTTTTTTATTCTTTTGGTATTTTTCTTTCAGGACTATCTAACGAGTTGGAAGCCACAATGAGCGGAAGTGGGTGACTCTGCTTCTCAGAGCTGTGCCTTGCACTTGAAGCAATTCTTGTTTTAACAAACACCTGCCTTTGGACTGACAATGCTTCCAGGTTCTCTCCAAAACTCTTTCCGGATTTCGTTCAGACTTGGGAATGTTGGAGAATTTGTGCCTTATAAGGTGTGTGTGTGCGTGTGTGTCGTACAGAAGAGATAAAGTAAAAAAACTATTAAGTTTTGGGGTAGAAATTAAAAAAAAAAAAAAAAAAATTTAACAGGAGCTATAGTCCCCATTCATCCATGTACAGATCCGCTACTGATGGAATGTAATGTGAAGGGTAGTAGGTTTGGAAAGTAAATGATAGGAATAAGAATGATTATCATTGATTATCTTTCTAGTCTTTAGTTCATTGCTTGTAATATTCTTTTTACTTTCGGACGCCACCAAATGGTGCTAGGATTGACATTCTTTTTACTCATTAGCTAAATTATATGGGGCCACCAAACTCCAAACATAATTTTGTTAAGTGAAGCATATTATTAAATGTGAAAACTCTCCTATTCGATTGCCCTTATGTAAGTAGAGATAGTACAGAGTTGCATATGTGAAAAAATATTGTTATTTGCTAATTGGATACAGGCTCAGAAGACAACCATAGAGAGTTCATATAGTACACAACTTGCAGATTCTTCAAGGTTTAGCCAAACTGAGAACATTAGCTTATGTTTGCCAATCTGCTTCTTTTTTTGTACAAGTTATCCTGAATCAACTTTTATTTCTTTTGTTGAGTAGTAGAATGTCACTGGATCCCGAAGTCGTAGATGACTCTTCATTGTCACGGGGCCTTTCTCTTTCCCAACCTGATGCCAGCCTGTTTCACTTCAAGTACAGGGTATCTTCGAATGTTTCGGTATTAGTTGTTCGTTATTGAATTGTCTGAGCTTTTCATCAGTTTGCAACATATGTTTTGGGCTATGAACTTATTTGTGATGTGTGTGTTTCCTTTTTTCCAGCTTACGTCTTGAAACTAAAAACAACTAGACGATCTAGTAGCGAAAATGAAGCATGAGGATGATAGTTTTGATCAGATGGGAAAGCTTCTACTCCGACATGAAAAATGGTCTCAAAGTGCTGATTGCTGAACAGTGTCCAACCTGCTGGAGAACACTGTCCTCGTATACTTGTAAGCTTCCCTAGCTAAATTTTTGATACATATAGTTCGTTTAACGATAATAACCACATGGACATTCGCACACATGTTTAAATTGGCGCAAACTCCTGATTTGATTTTTCTGATGTTGATTGAATACCTTTCATGTAGATGGAGATATACGCAAAACATTGTGGACGTTTATCGGTGTGTGGACTGAAACATGTCGAGGATATTCACGCCATGTGCCATGCCGGGTCACAGCTCATGAAATGGCTGCAGTATCAATTAAAATTCGTTCGAATTAGTTAAGGAGAGGTTGTAGCATGGTTTGTGGGGGTGTTCTTTGGAAGGGATTATATTGACACCTGTGACTAATATCGCCTATATAAATATATAATATAAAGTATAAAAAGCTTCATAAACCTAAACATATAAGAAATCAATTACTAGATTTTTACAATTCTTTATCTTCATGCTACTCATCTTAAGCAGTTGCTACTGTGTGTCTGCAAAAGTTGCATTAACCCCATAATTAGAGATGTGTTTTGCATTAAACTAAAATACATCTCCAAAACCTCTCCCCAAACGGGCCCTAAACTTTTGAAGCCTGTTACTTAGGTAGACAAAGTTTTCGGGAAAATTCTTTTACGCAATGTATTTTTTTGAAATTTGAAGATAATGGAGAAGGATTTTACTTTTCAGTTTCTTAGGTTACAAGTTATTTGCTCACTCCTCAAAGTCACTATTCTGATTGAAAGCAATATGAAACACTTAATCAAGATAGTCTAGTTCAAAGTTTTGTTTCAAAACTTTCTTGTTAAGCTAAAATGATAAAAGGATGATCGAAAAATAAGAATTACAGGAAAGCAATTTCTGTCATTTGTAAGTTCTTACAATCGTAGGTTGTTCGAGCTTTTGCAGAGCTGCTCATGAGGTGGGGCCGCCGCTACAACCGTACACGTAGGTGAGTCACAACCTTGTAGAAATCTGGTTGGGTTAATGAGTTAAAATAACGAGGTTTACATCTTATGGGACATATTTTTGAAACCAAAACAAAAACTTACGGACTGTTTAGGACAACCAATGGAGATGAAAATTTTCAATAGTTGTTGTTGTTGTTGTTTTCTTTTTTTCTACAATTTCATTTCAAATCTACATCTCTTTTTCTCTTTGTTCAAATTAAAAAATAAAGTACTTAAACTTTAAAAGTCCACAAATTTCTCATTTCAATTCAAAATAAGATGAATCTTGTGTCAAAATACTTATAATAACGAGATGAATAAAATAGGATCAGAATTGCAATTTTTTTTTTCCAAACACATTTCAAATTTTTTACATTATTCCCTATGTGAGAGTTCATTTCTAATTTTTCAGTTCAACAAATATACATTTCCAAACATTCACTCGATTCCAATAAGAGGAAAAAAAAAAAAAAACCTCAAAAACTCTGACTCCAATTGGTGTTCCAAACGGACTCTTAATGTGGTACATTGATAACGAGGCCATCTAAACTTGGCCTCATTCCAAACTTTGGTTAGGATGGGGTCGGTTTGAGATGGATATTTTTGAGATACAGCTTTCGACGACTGCTAACTTTCTTAGAAAGGTGTTATGATATGTGAACCACACCCCTAAAAGATGACTAACAGGTAGAGTAATTTAGCCTGACTAGTTGGCATGAAAAGCTCTTGCAGAATACAAAGAAATTCAACTCTTACATTCGCCGTGACACATTCTAATGTTCTGCTGACCATTTTTCTGCGGGTTCATGAGGCCATTGCACGCGAGGAGTCTCAAGAGTTCAAGGAAGGAATTACAATCCAAGAATTTTGTCACGGCTTCCAACTCGGAGACCGGCTGCTAAGACCTGCGATAGTTAAAGACTCTTTGGGGGGCCTGGCAGAAAATGGCGGCGTCAACAGCTCCCGTATCATTGGAATAGATGAATGATAGCTATTTTGTTGCAAGCTCAATCCAACATCGGAGCATTGCCTCTTCCATCGAAGAATCTGGTATATTCTCTCTCCCCGGATGAAAATCCTGTTGTCGGACAGGAGAACTTAATTCTTCTGCTAGTGCAATTCAAAATAGACGTTGGATGTTTACAATGAATCTGGTATATACTTCTTTTTGCAAAAGGTTGAGAACTCTGTGTGACTTTGGGAGCATTCATTTGCTGACTAATTGGTTCCTTTGAAAGAAAGTGCAATTCATGGCACATGTTTGTCATCTCCAGTCTGTCTGTTGTGACATCGCATCCGTTTGGCACAATCATTTGGAAACATTTGCAGGTATTCCATTTAAATGGTCATTCAAAATATGTGTTTGTTAGAAATAATTGGAAAAGGAATATTCAATTGTCATTTGGGTTTTAATGACAAAAAGTCCTCTCCAAAATTTACCTCCATTCTGATACTTATTCTACAGTGGTTTAAAAAAAGAAAAATTTAAAACCATTTCAGATATTATTTTCCTATATCTTTTTATGTCTTTTTACATAACTATTTCAAAATGCATATATAAATGTTTCTATTCAAATGTTACATTTAGAATGTTAACATCCAAATGTTAGTTCAGATGATAGTTTAAATGTTTCTGTTCAAAATTTTTTATTCAAATTGTTTTCATCCCAAATTTTTTTTATTTACATATGCTTCCCCCAAACGGACCAGCTAGCTTTTCATTTAGATGTAGTGAAATTCTCTGTGAATCAATTTGACAAGACTTCTTTTATGTGGTTAAAACTTTCAAGCGACGAATCGTAAGTAACTTATATTGGTGAATATCTTTTAGCTGTAACAAAAATTATCTCATGAGCATGTGCGTAAGTTTTATCTTGCAGACTAGACGTACATAGTTGAGAATAATTATTTCTATAGCTAAGGAACTATTAGCAATGGATTCCAAGGCATCATATGAAGAAATTAAAACGCTGTCAAATAAATACGCAACTATTACTTCGTTGTAATGCTAAAGAAAAGTGGATAGAAAAACAATACATACGCTTAAGTGTGCTCTCCTTTCGTCGAATGGCTTACTCTAGGTTAAAAGTGATCAGAGTCCTGAAGTTAACTGTGTGATTCAAGTAAGCTTCATGCGATATTGTTAAGAATTAATGCCCTAACTAATATCACTGAGAGCAATAAAATCACAGAAGAAACTAAAAAATCATAAAACACATAAATTTTATACATATTTGCCTTAATGTGAGACCACATCATATTTTAGTCGCTATAGTAATTCACTATGATAATCAAGAAGTTTACAAGAGAAATTCACACCCTTACACTCTTTATGTTTTTCTCTTACTCTATAATAATCTCAATAGCTGAAATCACAAGCAAAATCCCCAATATACCCTTGATGAAACAACTCTAAAGGTCAATCTGTTTGTTATCTTTGCGTAATGCATTTTTTTATAAGGCATTAATTAGGCTCCACAACTTGACATTTATAATTTTTTGATATACTTGCAGATTGAAGAACAAAACTTGGACGCATGTTGCAGACACAAATCCGACTTTTCTGTGGGCAAAAAAACAGAGAATGGGAATGAACTCCTTTCGAGTTTCGAAACAGGTTTGAGGAGTGTAGCTTAGTACTCTCCACTTTCGAGATCTAATATCACTTCAGTATCCCTCCAACTTAGCATGTGACCTTTTACTGTGCGAAGGGAAAAATAGTTGGTACACATGCGGAAGCATTTTTTCCCTGATTTTAGATTTGATTCACGATCTACACTATTTCAAAATTCATCAATAATAGACTCACGATATTACATAAGCATCATGAACATGAATTTCGTCTTCCAAAGCACGATTTGTCATGAACATTATCGTAACCCCGTCATTGATTGCTCACAGTATGTAGTTGTTATGAAAGTATAAAATCCGAATAACCAAGAGAATCCACAACTCAAGAACCCTTATGGAAGACTAGGAGAGAGAGAGAGAGAAAGAGAGGAGCCTTTGGGTGATTTTAAGTTATGTGAAATTCATCCCACCAATTTATCTGACCTATCTAAATATATGTAACCACTCTTAAAAAGAAGGGGACTATATCGAAACAACATATGAAAAGTATCAAGATCATTAGTTGGCAAAGAGTAAATACTTTGATTTTCTCAATTAGCCATAATATTAGGAATAACTATAATATTTCAAATTGTTATTTTTCCTATTTTATTGTATTCCAAATAAATCCATACGTTGCCAATTGGTCGTGCACCATTATGAACGATTCAAACAGTCCAACACCGTCCTTTGGCCACGATGCCAGAAAATTCTGTTCGTAATCCCCCTTGGGGAGAAATAGAAGAAAAGCATGTAATCAGTACACCATTTTGTTAGAGTCAAGCAAGAGATTTTGCATCTGTTTCTTCAAGGATGTGACTAAGAGCGCGTTCGATAGTAATTTCAAAGGAGACTCTTTATGTATGAAGGGAATTGAGTGACTCAAGAAAAGGAGCTGGAAACTTATGATGCATTTGATTTGTCGGTTGGAGATGAAATTTTTAAGTTGGAGCTGGTTGACTTTTCAAAATTAATTATAATTTTTTTTCAAAAAAAGACAAAAATTAATATGAAAAATTTGAATTGAAAATTTAAAACGAAACGGATGCTTAGAAGTTAGGCTGTTACCATGTTGAATTGTATTAGGAGAGATAGTAAGGAATTGAGTGAGTATTCGAAGTTCGTCAATTATGGACGTAACTCGTTACTTATGGTTAAAATATACTATTTATTACAATTTAGTACAAATATTTGTAAAACTTATTATTTCAATTATTTATCGTTATGGTACTTACTTCTTTTTCTTTTTTAAAATTGAAAGAGAGTAACCATATCTGTGTTTTGAGATTCATCGATTATAAAAAAAAATAGTTAAATGATGTGATTGGTACTTAGTGAAATTAAAAAGCTCACCTATCACCCTAACTGATATTTAAATCTTCATCTAAAATGACTAATTTTCCAATTAAACTATCAATGTAACTTACCACATTTTTTTTTTACAATGTTTACCGTTATTTTTTGTACCAAAATAATTATAATTTCAAAAATTCATACCTTCATTTTCTAAATCTATTATGAGCTCTTTTTTACTTCTCGCCAAAAAAATATATATATTGATGAATTTTAATTACTTTTTTTTTTTTTTTAGCGAGGAGTCTTCTATTGCTAAAAGTGAAAAAGTGCACTTAACATTGTCAAAATTATTAAATGTAATCAAAATATGCACTAAAAGTTAAATACACTGATAAACACTTTTTTTGTACGAGAATAATGTTGTCTTATTGTTTGAGCATTATTCAGGCAAATGAATGCAATATTTATATACAAATCTGTGTTGTTGCTATAATAAGGCAAACAATAATAAATTTGTTATTAATTTTATTTTATTTTTGTAGATGGCAATTTTTCTTTTTTGTAGAGTAAAGCTTTCTCCTTATTTAATTAAAAAAAAAATAGATGCTGATTTTTCTAATTTCTTGTAGCCGAAGGCTTTTTTCAACTACGCCCGCTAATGAAGTCAGTCAACCTCTTTAGGAGAAGTCTATGCATAATACTATATTGTTACATAGTATACATGGTGTTCTTTTAACATCATTTATAATTTTGTTTTTTTATTTTTATTATCCTACATAGCAAATACTTAAAAAAAAAAAAAAAAAAGTGAATTTACTCTTTTAATGGAATGATAAATAATAACATATGCCACATCAATTTAGCTAAAGGAGTATCCCTTATTTTATTTGAAGAGAGAGTTTCCAGTTCTGAAACTCGAGAAAACTTAAAATAGTTGCATATATATGTGTGTGTGTTTGTGTGTGTGTGTGTGTGTCCCTTTAATTGACCAAATGGTTAAACTCGTAATTATTAGGAATGAAAAAACCATTCAGTAAAAACATGCAACTTATGCTAAAAAAAAAAATCACTAGTAATGCGTTTCTTGATTGACATATATGGTTGAATATCGTAAGCTGTTAAAAAATAGTAAATGAAAACATACAAATAATGCTATAAATATCACTAATTTTATCATCATTTTCAAGATAATTATGGCAAATACATCTAGGAATGTGTTGTCTCTTATTATCTTTATCTTCATCTTTTTCAATTTTTACAACAAATACTGGTATATTGCCTTTTAAACCTTTTTTCAATTCATAAATTCATCGTTGCACTTTATAAACGAGGATACATGATTTTTCAGTATTCATAAATAATTCATCCTAGCATATTATGTTCTATAACTTTATAGGTATTTTGCACATTTACCTCTGAATTTTTCGGTACCTGCAACTTGTTTTTAGATTTTAATTTAGTGATTTACCCTCAACTAGCTAAATTATTACAGTGTTGTCCATTTTACTGATGGTTGTGCTAAATTGGTGATGAAAAAGTATGTTCGACCAACAATTCCAAACTTCCAATTCAAATCTAAAATAAATTAATTTCTTAATTCCCCAAGTTTTAATTAATCCACCAAATCCAGTCAAAATTCGTTGCCAAATTGGTAAAATGAATCCCTTTACAATAATTTAGCAATTCGAAGAGGTGAGTTGTTGAATTAAAGTGTTAAGGTGGTAAATTGTCAAAATTTGAAAAGTTTATGGGACAAAAGTTTTAAAAGACTATAGCAATTGATGTTAGGAAGAAAGAAGTATATAGCATTTTTGTATAAGTAAATGAAGTAAATAAAATTTTTTACAAACATTATGAATAAATATATAGCAACAAATAACAAATTTATGAGGTAAATGATATATTATTCATTGTAAATATATTTTTTCACTAAAAAAATAAATATGTAATTTAACATAGTAATAGTTTATGTTTTAGTAATAAATTTTCTATTTACCTAGTAAATTTATTATTATTATTATTATTATTATTTGTAAAAATGCAACTTACTACCATTTCTCTTCGACATTACTACTAATTATTCCATGAAACACATTGAAGGAGTTTCCTTATTTATTTATTTATTTATTATTTATTATTATTATTTTTTTAAGGGAACACCCTCCGAAGTCAATGGAGAACTTGAAGAAGATTCTCCCATAAGGGGCGTATGGAAGAAGGGCAAATCTTTTTCTAAAACTGTAAAATGCAATGGCCAAGCCATGTCTAGAGCTTGCAACGGAATATGCATGATTCTGGAAGATGCAACGGGTGGAATTTGTAGAGACTTAAAACTTAATGGCAGTTTCGTTCCAACATGTTTGTGTTTCTTTGGGAAAAAGCAAATTCCTAAGCAAGGAGATGATCCTCTTCTAGCATAGAGCAATTGATTTCTCTCATTCTCTTTCCTTTCTTTTTATAATTAAAGTGTCCCTTTTTTTTTGTTTGGTAAATAATAAAAGAGTCCCTATGTAATAACGTATTCTACCGGAACTATATGTTTCCTTCAAAAAAAAAAAAAAAAAAAAAAAGGGATAGGTGGTTAATTGATTTAAGTTAATTCAGGTTTTCAATTATTTAAGTTAATTTATTTTGTCCTTATCATGAAGAGATGTGATTTGAGAAATTCCTTGTGACTACTGACATAGAAATGCTATCCAAAAATTTAATGGAAGTTAACAAATGAGATTTTTTTTTTGGTTGGGGAATGAAAAAATGGATCGATGGTGTCCTCGCGCCCCTGTCTTAGTGGTCTTTAGGTGAGTCAATTGATCATGTCGATAGAATGATAAAGAACCTGATCTTAGGTTTTCGCAGCTAGTATAACCTATGTTTCAAGAGCAAAGAGCATATAGTCTTTCTTTCCAAAGGTTAGACTTTGCGTGGGTTATGAATCGAACTTAAGATCTGATAAAAATGAAGGTTTTAAGTAGGCATTCCTTACTATCAAGGCACGACCATTGATGGTTAACAAATGAGAAGTTAACAAATGGTTCATAGTGCCAAAAAGTACAAAATACAATAATCAGATCTAAGAATGTGCGTGCTCTTATCATTTTTATTTTCATCTTTTTCAGTTTTGACAAGAAATATTGGTATATTGCATAGTCAACATTTTTCTCTTTACAAATGCATCGTGGGATATTTTACTTTATAAACAGAGATATATGATTTATCAATAAGCATAAATATTTCATCCCAGCAAATTATGTTTTATAACTTTAGATGTATATTTCACATTTACCTCTGAACTTTTTGGTATTTGGAAACTTGTTTTTAGATTTCTAATTTTAGTAATTTAACTCCTAACTAACTAAATTATTGCAATGTTCCCCATTTTACTGATGGTTGTGCTAAATTGGCGGTGAAAAAGCATGTCCGACCAACAATTTCAAAATTCGAATTCAAATCGCGATATAAATTTCTTAATTTCTTAATTTTCAATCCATCAAATCCAGTCAAAATCCATAGAAATATTAGAAAAATGGGTAACATTACAATAATTTAGCAAAGTCGAAAAGGTAATTATCAAAATTAAATGTTCAATTGGGAAGTTGTCAAAGTTTGAAAAACTTACAGGACATATTCACAAATTTTAAGATACGTACACAAGCATGCATGGGCGCGCATACACACACGTTCTTTTTATGTTTTTATTGAAGGAGGTTCATTTTGTTGAGTTTAGGGAACAAGCTAAAGCCAATGGAGAACTTGAACAAGATACTCGCCGAAATTGGAAGAAGAGCAAATGTTTTCCTGGAAATATAAAATGT
The DNA here is from genome assembly GCA_024759925.1 of Ficus religiosa. Taxonomy (NCBI): domain Eukaryota; kingdom Viridiplantae; phylum Streptophyta; class Magnoliopsida; order Rosales; family Moraceae; genus Ficus; species Ficus religiosa. Next base: position 24,240 of record JAFMPE010156152.1, read on the forward strand.
AATAGCCCGGCCATGGGCAGAGCTTGTGATGAGGGGATATGCATGATTTTGGAATATGCAACGAGTGGTACTGAATGGATTCAAAACTTATAGGTCGTTGTGCTGCAACATGTATGTGTAACTTGGGGAGAAGGAAGTCCAAGCAAAGAGATGATAGCAATTAATTTCTCTCATTCTCTCATGTTCTTTTTTCTTTTCTTTTCTTTTCTTTTTATAAAAAAAAGAGTCCTTAGCAATTTTTTTTTTCTTTTTATAAATAAAAGAGTCCTTATATGGTGCTTTATTAAAAAAAAAAAGGACGAAAAAAAAATCTAGCAAGGAACATGTTTTACGTTGTTTTAGTAGGAAGAATCCAATTATTACTTTATAATTGGATCTTATAAGAAAAATATTTGATCTATGATAATGTGAATATATTTTTATATATTTACTATTATTGAGACTTTTAATGAAAGGGATTGAGCTTTTATGTATTAAAGGTTGACCCCTTAAGTAAAATGATCTAATATATTTATATATTTATTGTTGTTATTATGTTTTTACAATGTAGAACTTGGATTTCTTTTTAGGCTATTTTGTATGTACACCCTCTAGACTTTTTGAATTTAACAATTTTACTCCTTGAATTTTTTTTTTTCTTGTCCTTGAACTTACAACTTTTGAGACATTCAGTTCTTTTTGCTCTCGTCCATTAATATTTGAATTTTTTTTTTTTTGTAGCACGTCACTTGCACAGTAACAGCCTAAGTAGGGCATTATTGGTTATTTTTATTTAATTTCAATGCAAGTTTGTTTTAAAATTTAGATTTAAGTTTTAAGTTTTAATTGGATTAAGCTTAAGTTTTCAATGAATTCGTACTGAAATTAAATAAAAATGACTAATAATATCCTTCTTGAGCTATCACATGCAAATTATGTGCTAAAAATTATCCTCATTTAATGTAAGTGAATACTAATGATTGCTAAAAATTCATAAATTTGATTTCATAAATTATTATCATGAATTTCTTTCATTAATGTGCTTCTAATGAATTATTTTGATGAATATCAAATTTCAAGATCATGAATGATTTTATATATATCATTAGTATGATGATGTCGTTGATCTAACAATGTTGAGTTTCTATATTTAAATGAGAAATTATAGATGCATATAAAATAAGTTGAACGACATATTAATTTATATGACAAATTTATTACGTCATATTAGAGGAATAAATATTAATTTTTGGTAAGGAACCTTGATTAGTATTAGTAGGTCAATTTGATGACCTTAGTATTTATTTTGGTCATATCCATATTTAAGTTTTGATAGTATGATTGAGAAAATTATTATGTCACATAGACAGGAGTTTTGAGAGTGTGATTGGAAAAATTAATGTGTCAAATAGATAGGAGATGAATGATTATGATTTACTCTTAGTAAGTCCAAAGGTAGAAATCAATGGTGTATATTTTATGTTAAAGAATCCTAGGCAAATCAATGGCCAAGCTTTGGATGATAAGTGACCAATGAGAGCTTCAGATAAGGATTAGTGTGATGGAAGATCCAATGGGTGAGATCAAAGATGACAATCTTTGATCAATGGTGGGAAAAATTAGAAGCAAGGAAAAAAAAAGGAGGGAAAATTGAGAGGGAGATCCGGATTTGTAGTGGTCAAAAGCAAGAAGAAATTTGTTCAAATGAAAATAATGGCATGTGGTACATGTTTACAAGCAAAATCAAGTAAGGGAATTGTGTGGGTTGTTTTGGCAATATGACACAAACAGGTACAAGTAAAAGTGACCATTTGTCTCATACTTTGTTGAACAAAAATTTTCACACTAATCCCTCCCTCAAGTTGTGACAATGGAGGGGGAGAATCAACCAATATTTTTCATTTTTACCTCTCAAAATACAGCTTTTTTAAAGTAAATGTTGGCTGAAAATAAGCCCCCAACATCTCTCTTTATTCTCACAAAGTTTAAGCTCAAAAACCTAGTTTCTCTAGCCATCACCAAGCTCAAAAAAAACAAAAACAAAAACAAAAACCACCAACACTATTCTCCATCTCCAATACCTCTCTAGCACCTTGCTCCCTCTATTCAAGCTCCAAGCAACCCCATTACAAAGTTTGAAGAAGTGTGAAGTGGAGTTAGAGGACGTGTTACTAGAGGTAACCAAGTGGTTTTCCTTGTGTTTTAGTCATTTTTGGATAACTAAAGCAAGTTGTTTAGTTAGAATCTTAATTTTAGACTCCTTCTTACTTAGGAAAAGGTTTTGAGAAGAACTTTGGAGGTCTGAGATCTTAGAGGATCTACGAAGCATTTCGGTAAGATCTACGAATTTTGTTAGAGCTTGTGGTTGTTGTGATGATATGACATAAGTTAAAAACTTTGACATGAAAAATAAAATATGGTAAAATTATACAGAGAATAAGCTTCATTTAAGGCTTTGGAGTCACTTGATTTGCTTTTGTATGTCTAAAATTATGTGCATTTGAAATTGTGACATAAAACTAGAGAGAAAAGGAACCTCTGGGGTACAGTCTAGCCACGGGTTTTGTGAAATCCGAACCTCTTAAACTCAAAATTTTGTATCTTATTATACATCTAAAAATTAGATTCTTTAAGCTTTCCAACAAGGTATCTTATGCCTCAAATGGATAAATATGTAATTTTTGATAAATTTTACAAGTTTAGACTACTAACCGAGAGTTTTTGTTGGAACCATCTTCCAGTCGCGGATTTTGTATTTTTTGGGTTAGTAAACCATAATTTTTTTTTACAAAAGTGTACTTAGAATATGAATTAGACACCATAAGCTTTTTAATGACGTATATTTGCCTTATTTTGATTTGTAAGTGAATTGTTATGATTTTTCTAAATTTACCCATAAATCTAGACATATGGTACATGCGTGGGACCAACAGTAACAAAACTTAACTATACAGTATGAGACACTCAAACAATAAATGAAATAACTTTATGACTATAAAGTAGACATCTTAAGTTTTGAGAGTTATTATGCGTTTAAAATGGATATGTATATAAATTTTAATAAATCACATAATATTATATTGTAATCTGATAAATTGAAATTTTATCATAAGACACTTAGGAAAGCATCCATATTAATATTTGGAATGCTTGAAATCTTGGAAAACAAATTATAAAGACAGAAACTAGATACTTCAAGCTTTTCAACGAGTTATCAAGCGTCCAAAACAAGATTATACTCAAATTTAAAGAAATCTTACAAATTAAAATCTCACACCGACAAAATGATTAAACATTAAAATGTGATACAAGGGTAAATCATAACATATGGACATATTTATTTATAAAATGAGTCAGTATTAAGTAAATGTCAAATAATGTGAAAAACTCTGACATTGTAAAGTTAAATCATAAGTTTTTAGATGGACTAAGACAGAGTAAACTAGAGGATTACTAGACATACACCAAGAGACTATTTTAGCCAAATAATTCATAAAAGAAAGCTCACTTAAGAGTATACACTTAGGTGACTCTTAGTCACCAAGGTAATGTAGGTTGATTAATCAATTAAGAAATGAATTAATGAACTAATAAATTAACAAAAATAGAATAAAGTACAATTATGTTAATAAAGTTAATTAGTAATTAATTAAAATAATTAATTAATTATAAGAGTTAATAAGTGATAATTAGTTGTACAAGCTAGATTATTATGTTGAGAACTACATCATTAAGATACATGATTAATTAGAGATTCATTAATCATTAATCATTGATATAATTGTTAATATAATTATGGATGATTAATTAGAGATTAATTAAAAATTAATTAGTAGTATAATCTAATTATTAATTATCAATTATTAATTTGAGAATTAATAATTAATAATTATTGATATGAGAATTAATATTTAAGTAACATAATTAATTATTAATGATATAATTATTAATTACTCAATTAAATAAAGTAACAATTAAGTACTGACTAATTAATTAAATTAATTAATTAATCGACTAATTAATTAATTAAATTAATAAAATTAAATTAAGTAAAAAATTAAATTAATTAAATAATAAATAGTAGAATTTTGTTTAACACCTAATAATTTATATGAATTAATTGTTATGGTTAATTATAATACAAGTAAATTAAGATCATTTTAATTTATAAAATAAATAAATAAGTAAAATAATATAAATATGATTACATCTAATAATGAGATATTGTTAAATCTGGATAATTTCTCAAACTCGCATAGTAGAAGGTACAATTCCAGAAGTTTAAGCACATAAAACAAGTAAGTACAAACCTTACCTATAATATGGAACAAAATATTTTTATTTGTTGATGTTCTATGTTTGTTATGATTTGCCTGGACAATATGATAAGTATATGATTATAAGTATTGCTTTGATTAAGTTTGTGACGAGCATAATTTCTCTTGCATTGCCTCATAGATATTTGTGTTATAATGATAGATGCATAGTGACATGTAAATCTATATATTATCACAATTAGTAAGAATGAGGCAATGCAATTTAGGAATAAGTGTCGTATCAACCTCCAATTAGTGTGAGGATATGATAAGAACGGAAGTTATGAGTTATGACCTTAGCGGTTGTTAGAGGATCGCTCCCCCAACTCCCCACTGGTTGCGTGTATATGGATACGACATATGGGCCCTTAAGTAGATAAGATATGTATATAATGAAGCATAATTGAACACATATAGCTCATATACATTTTTGAACATTCATGTTGTTACGTATGATGATATGATTTTATAAAACATTTTGTGAGATTTAGTTTGTATTTGCTGAGCGAAAGCTCATATATGTTTGTTCGTGCTGAAGGTAACGCAGGTAAGCAGTTTGCTACTTAGATATTTTCTAGACTGGCGAAACAGTGCCGAGGCGATGAAGGAAGGGAGTGGGATACCATCACAAATTTAATTTTCGCATTTAGATTTTTTAAATTATTATGTATCGATTATCTTTAAAACTATTTTTCTATATTTCAATACTACTAAACCAGTATGAGTACTTAAAGACTTTAAGGTCTTTCGTTTTAACTCGTATGGCGTTATTGCTTTTTAAATACTATTTAAGTACGAATTAAATGTGATATTTATTATTTAGAAATTTCAATTTTCTCACTTAAAATTTTAGTTTATTAAACTCTTTAAATACCAGTATGATTTGTATGGTAAAAAAACAAAAAAAGTTCTGCATTTTTGAAATCAAACATAAACAAGTATTAAGATTATACTAATTAAGAATATATAAGTTAGTTAATGGTCCGAAAAATTGGGTCGTTACAAAGTGAGAATATATATGTTTCTTTACTTGTTATAAGTTATGGAATCAATCTAATGGCTTAGAATTTATAAACTTTTTCCTTTGTTGAATACAATAACATTGGTTTATTGTCACTTACATCTTTTTTGACATCTTACACCTCATCATTATTTCCATTTTCAGCCTTTTTATCTTCTTTTTCTTTCTTTTTTTTTCGTTGATATTTTATTTAATCAGTTCAACGGCATTGGTGAAACTGGCAATTATACATGCAAGTTTGAGATTTATCTTGGTTGTAAACATAATTGTAAAGTAATATTGCAAATAATAACTTCAGTCTTTTTCTCTTTAAAAAACCCGCTCGTACCTTTTTGTTTTTCTTTACCTGCCCGCGTGATATGAATTCTTTTAAGGGTACATTCTACATTGTATGATTTTCTTTTGCAATTTACATTAATTATTTCTTTCTATTTGTTAATTGTTTCTCTTTGGAATGTATGGGAAAAGAGGACACATACTTTTAAGGAGCTCGGATTTTTTTTTTTAAGAGAATAAATTATTAATAAGTATCTTGAATTTTTATTAAATTCTGTTAATTTATCACACTTTTTTTTATATGATATGATTTTGACGTATTATCTGTTTTAAAAAATATTTTGACGTATTAATATGTATCGTCTCATTTATTGTTTTTTCATCCAAAAGAAAAATATACATCATATTTTATCTTCCATATATGCAACACCCATGCCAATGATTTGTTGGGTAATGGGTCTATTTTAGTTCCAACCAATCAAGAAATTGGCACCAGGAAAAAAAAAAAAAAAAGAAAAAAAAGAAAAAAAGAAAAAAAGAAAAAGGAAATAAGCAGGAAAGGGCAAACAAGTCAAGAAAATAATTGCAAATTCAGGCTTTCAATTATTTAAGTTAATTTCTTTTATCCTTGTGAAAAGCCGTCTGCGCCACATGTAATTTGAGAAAATGCTTTACAAAAATTCAATGGAAGTTGACAAATGAGATGTTAACCGATGGTTCATATTGGGACAAAATACAAAGGATAAATGGTCATCGGCCAAGAAAAAAAAAATTAATTTAGGGGTAAAAGTGCAATTACACTTTTGTTTAGGAAGCTTTGTAATTTGGGAACCCTGTTTAAACAAGTAAGCAGAATATTAATTTCAAAAATTGCATCAAACAAAAGTTCGGTGACATTTCCGCTTTTAGAACTTTATATCCCATGATTTAAACAATAAACTTTGAGAAGAGATTTCAATTTGCATTGAGAATCTTTTTGGATTGATACTTTGGAGAAAGAAAAATAAATATAAAGTAAATTTTGAAAAAGTGAAAATTTTAATTGAAAGTAAAATCTTTTAAAAAGTTTTTAATTTTAAAGGGAGAAATACCAAAATAGCATAATATACTATATAACTTTAAAATTATAATATAATCTAAAATATTAGTACTAAATAGCATAATTAGAATAAATAGTAATAAATACCCAAAAATACCCCCTGAGATAATATATGATGCCGTTGCAATTTCCGGTATATTGGGCTACGATCAGAAAATCGTGAAGCCGGTGATGGTTTGAATTGGTTGTTGTTTGTCCCTATCACAATGTACCGCCGCTGTCAAACTGAGATCGCACCGACGATCATAACTTTTTCGGTCGGCAATGCTGATAACAACACCTAGATCTAGGGTTTCGAATTTGGGGGTGGTTTGATTTTGAGATTTGGGGTTTTTTTGTTTTTGTTTTTGGAGTAAATACTAATATATATATATATATATATATATATGCAAATACTATATACATGTAGATACTAATATTTACATGCAAATCAAATAATAATTAGTAAATACTGATATTTACATGTAAATACTAGGATTAACTAATATTTTTCAATAATCGGTATAAAAACTCAAAAACTCAAACAAAAATTATCAAGTCTTACATGTAAATACTGATATTTACGTGTAAATACTAGTATTTACTGTAAAATTCGATATTTATCAATTTTATCAAGTAAATCAGTGTGCTATTTTAAAAATTTATTTATTAAGTAAATCAAAATATTACTAGCAAATCAAAATATTTACTAGCAAAACTAAGTATGTGCTAGTAAATTTAGAATTCACAATGCTTAAAAAATATAAATTTATCATGTAAATCAAAATATTTACTTTTACTAGTAAATCTAGAATTTATCAGTATTTACATTTTATAAAATTAATAAATTAGCAAGTAAATCAAATATATACTAGTAAATTTTAGTACTTACTATGTTGTTTTGAAATTATCAATTTATGAAAGTATTACAGTATTTTATTAATGTGTATTTAGAAGTAAATAAAAGGATTTACAGGGATTTATGGTTATTTACTTTATATAAATACATTGCTTTTTTTTCCCCTTCTAAATTGTCAATTTTACTTAATTAATAATAGCTTATACAAATTTATAGAAAAACCTTTTTGTAATATTTGAATTTTCAATGTCCTTAATTTCATTTTTCGAAATTAATTTCATTTTACGAAGATATGAATGGA
>JAFMPE010156263.1:0-20097 GCA_024759925.1 Ficus religiosa
TTGGCAACGTGCTTGTAATTAGTGAGGAGGAAATATATGTAAATTATGGGCAGGATTTAGGAGTCATGTATTACATAAATTGACTTCACATAAATATAAGATTCCTTGTATAGTATATAATTTGAAATCATAAATGGGGAATTTGATTCCAGAAATTTTCTTGTTGTTTTAAGCTTATCCAAGTTATGCGCGTAGTAATTTTGGAAGATATTGTACATTACAATTTGATCTAGTGATTCTAGTCACATATATGCATGAGAAAATTTAAAATTAAAAGGAAAAAAAAAAAAAAGATCCTTGTAGTTTAACTCTTTTATAAATAGCTGTTTTCCTTTTTTTTTTTTTTTTTTTTTTTGGTTAGAGCTTAAATTGTAGTATTCTATATATAGCATGCACATATTCTCATCCGTTTGATTAACGAATTTAAGGATAGCGCATTAAAAGTGTTTTCTAAGAGGCATTTCGTATATTACTACATATAATGTAATCTAATGATAACTCTAAATGCTTAACTAAACGCCTTTTTCAAATAACAAAAAAACAAAAAACAAAAAACAAAAAACAAAAAGAAAATATGAAAAAAGAAATTGATTATGTTAACTAATTGTTATTGTTATTGTTATTTTCCGGAGTTACACGATACTAAAGAGGTAAGTAAAGCCAAATTTAGCTCTATATTCTATAACCATAATTTGTTCTTAATAAGCCTGAGCCATTTCCATCTTTTTTTGGCTAAGCTAAGCAGCCAAAAAAGGCAAAGTCGTTTGGAGGTTTCATTTCAACACTAGTTCTCATATCTTCTTTCCTTCTTCCTTACCAATTCTGTGGGTAATTAAATATTAGTCGTTTATTAATTTCCAAATATTTTAACACATTCACTCATAGAAAGGTCATATGCTCGGTGAAAACAATCAACTTTTCACGTCAGCATGATATTGCATACTACTAGCCCGTTTATGTGACCGTTTTGACACTATATTTTAGAACTACTTAAAAAGTTTTTCATAATATTATTTTCTCTAACAAAAATTTTAATTTAATACTCAAGTTTACTTTTTAAATTTATGATCCAAACAGGGACTAAGAAAAGGCTTAAGCTTTCGCTATTTTTTAAAGTTGCCATTTGCAATTTCAAATTAAGCAAGTTCGGTAGATACTTCTTTTTGAGAAAGTCTAGTAAATACCATTTTTATGGAAATAACTAAAGTAAAAACAATGTTTTAAAATATTTTAAAATAATAATAAATTTACAGAATAAGTAGAAAATTTACTAGATCAGCAGTAAATTTATTAGGTAAATTATATATTACAAGAAACAAATGAATTTTTAACCTGATAATTTATTCCAATTATTCTTAAAACTTTATGTTCATTTTAATAATTTTCGTAAAAATGTTATTTACTCGAATCTCCCTTCTTTTTCCTATATACGAAATATTATTCGTTTATTATTAAGCATATGTGGTTAACACTAGCATTCTAGCATTCAACTAGATGTCCTTTCAAAATATTCCCATGAATAATTTGTCCGATTAGTCCCTTAAGTATCAAAATTTTATCACTTTCGTATTTGAAAATATAATTTTTAATAAATTAATCCTTGAACTTTTATTTTGGTAATTTTGATATCTAAACAAATTGACGAATGATTTCTAAAATTTAATAGAGATAATTGCATCCCTACTGCATAATAACTCAAAATTTTTAACAAATTATTATATTACACAACGTAAATATTTTGAGTTTTTAATAAGAATAAGGAGGATATTTTGCACAGTGTTAATATTTTTGTGAGATTTCATTTTAGCGCAAAAATAACAGATGACTATATACATTAATTTTCAAAATCTGGCATTAATGTGTGCAAAAAAAAATATTGTGAAAAATCAAGAGTTAAAGGATTGATCTAAAGTTTAGAGATCCAAATGGCAGAGCCTATATAATTTAGGGACTAAATGAAGAAATTATGCATATTCCGATATTCTACATATAGCTCTTATATATCATCAAAGTTTATGCAAGTTTTTTAATTAAAAAAAGAAGAAGAAGAAACATCATTTCTAAGGGTGTATTTGGACATAAGGTCTGGATCTAAAATTTTTATCCCAGTTTTTCTCATTTTCTAAAAAGTCAACAAACATTATAACTAGTTTTTAAAAATTCAACCAACTCCAACCTAAAAATTTCATTTCTAACCAGTGCACCAAACTTTTAGAAGAATTGATGTTAGGACAAACTTTTGAAAATATTTTCTTTACAATTTTTGAAAAGTAATAACAAAAGAAATATCATTTTATGATAATAACATAAAGGCCATGTGTGGGGACTGGGGTTAAAATTTAAGGAATAAAATAAAAACGATCAGTTTCTATTTCATATATAAATGACGAAAATAATCATTGTGATCCAAAAGAGATAGGGCATCTAAAAGCTATTGAAAAATAATGAAAAATTGTATACATGATAGATAGTATGATATTTTTGGTTCAATGGATATCCGTAAGGTTTAATTTAAAACCTTGTTGCCAGACGACAACTCCTTTTGTCGTTGAAACCTTATTAGTATGATATTTTTCTATGTCCTATTGAAACATACTGAAACATTTTCAAAATTTATACAACAATTTTTTCGAAACACTTGAAGACAATTTCTTTTTTGAAACTTTCATGTTATTTATTATTAAAAAAAAAAGACCTAGTATATACACGTGGAAGATTGGCTCAGTTGATATTGTAATTATATAACATATATAATCATCTTAATATAATATATGTTATAATTTATATAAACAACATAGATGAAAATAATCATTTTCTTAATTTAATTTGAATTAATAATGGAGAATATATTTTTCTTTTTCTAAGAGGAGAATTTGAATTCAAGATTTCAAAATTAGAAACAATAACTGGATGTGAATTTATTCTTAGACTATTGATTTATCTCTACATGTGTGTGTATATATATATGTGTGCGCGCGCATGTGTGAACAGAGATATGCCACAAGCGAAGCACGACATGGTCTGCTCCGTGTACTAGTAGCGCCAAGTGCCACAAAAAATGTATAAAGTGGGAAGTAAATGCAGTACTTGGTGTTTGCCACTTTAATCTCAATATTGGACTTGCTTGCTGGTGCTACTTTGATTGTGCTAAGATCAAACGTCACTCTAAAGGCCTGATCAGAGACTAGTATACCATGGATCAACCAGGAGGACACCAATCTAATTTAAATGTTCTACTTCATTAAGACCAGTGAATTCTTCTTTATCATTCCAAAAAAGTAAAATAAAATAAAACGAGAACTATGTCAACTTTTGATGATTCGGTTAATCAAAAAATACCACAACGAATGCTTCAAAAAAAAAAAAAAATTTAGCGCAATGAAAAACGATTAGGGGAATTAGAGGTGTTATACACCATAATTAGTAGAGAGTGGATCTTATTTATGAGTTTTAGCATTGTTTAAAAAAAAAAAAAAAAGTTCGAAGTTTTTAACATAAACATATATTTGTACGTACTTAAATTTCATAATTTATTTCTCAAATAAATTCCCTTTACTGCTTGTCTTTCTTAGTAACTTTTTCTTAGCATTTTCTGACTTCTTTTTTGGATTTGGGATAAGCAAATTGTCAGTAGGGCCAGGGTCGTGACTAATAGAGTATAATCAGATTAGAATAGATTAATTCAGCAAAAAAAAAAAAAAAAAAATCCGAAAAAACAAGATATTGTATACAGAATCAATTCAACATCAGTAGTCAATGTAATAATAATTGATTGCCCTATTGACAACTTAATTCTCGAATTGTTGGGCCTTTCCTACTAAAAAAAAAAAAACGTTAATTCTTGAATTCACTTCCAAAATCGCTTAAAAATTAACCTTTCATTATTGATAGAAGTTTTTTTCAAAAACTTTGGGGGATAGCATTCCAACTCTACCATTTGTAATAAAATTAGATGTGATATTATCAATATGCTATCCCTGAAACCGCTGTATATAAGTAAAATCAAGATACGTAAATATAGGAAATATAGGTATCATATTTTCAAAAATTAAAAAGGTAAATAAAATATTTTTGAATGTTTTAGATAAATAACATATTCAAGAATAATAATTTATTAGGGATTGAGAGGTAAAATAGCCCTTTCTTTAAGAAGTTCTTTTACAAATGACCAAATTTTTTAAAAATTAGTTAAAAGATCCCCCCCCCCCCCCCACCCCCCTTCTTTTTTTCTAGCCGATCAATTTTCTTAGATGGTCAATTAGTAACTAATCACATAGTATTTAGTAAATCAGCGATTGACCGTAGTTAATCATTGATTGGCCATAATGTAAATCACTAATTTTCAAATCAATCACCAATTGATCAAATCTGAAAAAAAAAAAAAAAAAAGAAAGAAAAGAAAAGAAAGAAAGGTAAACGGTCATTTTACTAAATTAAAAAAATTCGACCATCTATTAAATTGGACGACCAAAATAGCCACCCATCTTAATTTTCCCTACAAAGCATTTTAGCAATAAATTTAACTTAAAAATTATTTTTGTAAATATATTATTTTACTATGAATATGTTATTTAGCTCAAAATTTTGTTGTGACTATTTTAGTCATGTTTTTAGTTACAATTTTTGTTGTAACTAAAAGTCTTACTTTTTGTAATAATGTTAAAGTTCATGGGATACGACAAGTCCATTTCATAGTTTATGAGCCATATTGATACTAGAAACATAGTTCAGGAGAATTTATGTATTTTTTCTTACAATCTTTGTAGTGTATAGTTCAAAATAATCAATGGAGAATTGGATTTCCGGGTCAAATTTTCATGTTGTTAAAAGTTTATCCAAGTTATGAGCGTGGTAGTTTTGGAAGATGTACATTACAATATTCATCTAGTCACATATATGCATGAGGAAAAAAAAAAAAAAAAAAGGATCCTTGTAGTTTGGCTCTTTTATAAATAGCTGTTTTTAAATTTTTTTTTTTTAATTTGTTAGAGTTAAATTGCAGTATTTTATAACATGCACAAACTCATCCCTTTTGATTAAAAGTTTTTTCTAAGAGGCATTTCGTACCCTAATTACTACATAATTGTAATCGAATTATAACTCTAAATGCTTAACAAAATGCCTTTTAAAAAAACTAACAAAAAGAAAATATCACAGAAGCAATTCATTATATTAACTAATTATTATTGTTATTGCGGGAAGTTAACACAATACTTAGGATGCAAAGCCAAAGCTCTATATTCTATGAGTATAATTTGCTCTTAATAAGCCTGAGTCATTTCCATCTTTTTTTTTTTTTTTTTTTTTGGCAAAACTAAGCAACAAAAAAATGGCAAAAAAGTCTTTTGGTGGTTTCATTTCAACAATTGTTCTCATTTCTTCTTTCATTCTCCTCGTTCCCAATTCTTTGGGTAAGTATATTCTAATCCTTTAATTTCAAAACATTTGCACACATTCACTCATAAAAAAGATTTCCATCTTTAATCAACTTTCACGGCAAGATGATGATATAATAATATGTTTGTATCACCATTTTAATACTGTTTTTGATACTATTTAAAAAGTTTTTTTTTACTAAATTTTCTCAAACAGAAATTTTAATTTACCTTTCATCCCTATGGAATAAGCCCGGGCTTAACCTACCTTAATAGCACATCCAAACAATATTTGCACACTCACAGAAACCTTCATGCAACACTAGCCCCCACTTCACTTAAGTACGAAATAAAAAGAAATAGTGAACTAACCCCGAAAGGCATCTCAAAACAATTTGGCCGATAAGGTCGAGAAGAAATTCCAAACTATAATCTATAATAATACCCAACATCAAGTGCGTGTTTGGAAGCACACTACATTTTACACTATATCTAAATGCAATATAATGTGTGTTTGAGTAATTAATATATATTCTATTCAAATTTAAATACATTTGAATAGTAAATTAAATATAATTACTATTTATCATTCATTTTTTTTTTATCTATTTTTACCAATCGCATCACACAATCTCTCTTTTTTATCTACTTTTGTCAATCACATTCCATACTCTCTCTCACATAAACAAGTCAAATACACATTACATTTGAATACAATGTAATAAAAAAAACATCCAAATGCATTCTATTTCTTACATGTGAATGTAATTTAAGATGAATATAATGTAGCTTTCAAACGCACCACAAGAATAAAGAAACCCATCAAAGAAACCACTAGCAATGTCTGAGTCGTAGTTCTTGAAGAAAATTATGAGATGAAACAAGAACCCTAAACCAAACCTCAAGAACTTTAAAACATTCTTAAACCATGAACATCACTTTTATAGGTAATATGAAGATCGCCAAATTTCCATTCAACTGAGTAGACATATAAACTTTGGGTTTTTTTTTTTTTTTTTTTTTTGGAACCTTTAAAATTCAAGATCAAATGCATGTGGCAATCATGTAGAAAATTTATGTTAGCTTTAAAATTTTAAAACCCCTAACGTACTTAATGAATTAAAATTAATAAATTCAAAATTTTAATAACTTATAAACTCCTAGCTTACTTTTTTTTTTAAATAAATATAATAGAATCGATGAACTTAAAAATTAAAAAAAATAAAAAAAAACTAACCTAATTAACCAATTTTAAATAATTAATAAGATAAAATAGTTAAAATCCAATTTTAAGTAACTAAGAATAAACAAAATAATAAATTATTAAAATTCCTAACCTCAAAACCTTTCAATATTTGTCAAACCAACACACATAACTATATGGTTAGGAAGAAGAAACAAGAATTTGTAAAGGATGGTGGCGTGGACGGCATTGTCTCTATATTTTATAGTCTCTATAGTATCTTTTCTTTTTCTTTTCTTTTTCTTTTTAGGTTCAATCTCAACTATACTCTCGAACTTTAAAGACATTCTCATTTCACCACATGAATTTTAAATTAGTCTCATTTAATTCATTCTATTAAAATTTTGGTTAGAAACAAAAAAGAGATGAATTAGTCTCATTAGACCTCTTTAATTAGGATTTTTGTGGGGAAAAAAGAAAAGCAAACAGAAAAACGGGAAAAGACCATATGACCATGCTAAGCTTCCCTGTTTCCATCTATTTTTAAATAGAAATTCTACCATAAAAGGTTAAGGGAGAGTCATTCAAAATTTATAAAGATAAACTAAAAATTTTTGAAATTTAGAAAATAAAATGAGAATGATCTCAAAATTCAAATGATATATTTGTTAAGAATTAGCGCCCTAATTTTATTTTATTGGGAGCACCACAATCGCAGAAGAAATTAAACAATCACATATTATATAAATTTTTATACGGGTTCACCTCAATGTAAGGCAATGTCATGTTTTAGCCGATGTAATAATTCATATGAAAATTAAGAAGTTTACAAGAAAAATTCACATCATCACATTGTTGATCTACATTTTTTTCTCTATCCTCTCTAAGAATTAATCCCCAATAACGGCACCCCCTATTTATAAAGAAAAACTAGGACATCCAAATCACAAGTGAAATCCCCAAAATACCATTAATGAAACAACTTACAAATACTGTAAACCTTTTATGGGAAGATTCCCTGGGAGGGGAAGGGGCTGTCCCTTTAAAGTCGATACATATGTCGTCTTTGTATTTTTTTTATTTTTTATTTTTTTGTAAGATATTAATTAGACTCCACAACTTTATATATTATGGATAAAAATAATGGTAGATTTGAATCCAAAACTTTAACATTAGAGAGAAGTAGATGTGAATTTATTCTTACACCATATATATGAGCAAACACATAAAATATATATACATATATACATATATGTACCTTTTTCTACATATGTGAGCAGAGATGTGCCACAAGCGAAAGCGAAACACGACATGGTCTGGCCCGTGCTGTAGTAGCGCCAAGTGTCACAAAAAATGCATAGAATGGGAAGCACATGCAATTCTTGGTGCTTGCCACTATAATCAAATTAATCGGATTTGCATGGTTCTGCTATTTTGATTGTGATAAGATTAAACGTGGCTCTAAAGGCTTGATCAAAGACTAGTTTACTGTGGATCAACCGGGAGGATACCAATCTAATTTAAAGGTTCTAGCTTCATTGAGACCAGTGATTTCTTCTCATCAGTCCAAAAAAAGAGAGAGGGGTGGTGGTGGGGGAGGGGTAGAGTCTACTTTTGATGATTCTGAAAATTAAATTTGAATTTATAAATAAGTTTATTTTTTCTTGTTACATGTTATTGTAATTCATAAATGTATTTTGATTTTTTATACGCAATTATAAAATACCACAATTTAGAAGATAATAATAATAATAATTAGGGGAATAAGGGATATTTAGCACTAATGCCCCCTCAACTTTATCTTTTGACAACTTGTCCTCCAAACTTTTAATTTTAACAATTGGTTCCCTAAACTTGTTAATTAATTGTTGCAATGTACCATTTTTAGTAAATTTTACACTAAATAAAAGATTTGAAATTTGGATTAGATTTAAAAACTTCTTGTTGGAAATAAGTTTTTCCATCTTTTACATGATGTGTATGTAGGTTTTTTCATAACTAATTTGATAGAAAATTAATTTAAAGGGTGTAAATTGTAACAATTTAGCAATTAAGTTAAGGGGGTAAATTGTCAAAATTAGATGTTTGGGGGAAAGTTACTAAAATGTGACAAGTTTGAAGGGTATCAGTGCTAAATACCTGGAGAATTAGTAGTGTTAAACACCATAATTAATATGAAGTGGATCTTATTTGTGAGACTTATACTATGAAATTTAAACACCAGTGAAAAAATTAGCATTGTTCAAAAAAAAAAAAAGTTCGAAGTTTGTAACGTAAACATGCATATATTGTAGTTAAATTTCATAATTTATTCTCAATTCGATTCTATTTATTGCTTGACTTCTTAGTAAGTTTGATTTCTTAGTAAATTTGGCTTTTCCATCTTATTTTTTGAATTTGACATGAGAATTTGTCATCAAATTAGAATGAGATTAATTTAGCCAAAAAGAAAAAAAAAATCCAAAAATTTAGATTATACCCTCTGTTTGCGCAATCATTTGTCAAAAACCATATTCTAATATTATCCTCCACAGTATTCTGAAAAAATAAATTGAAAATCATTTAATATGGTCATTTTTTTCTATCTCTCTCATATCTTTTTAGAACACGATTAGCACAAGAAACATGTACTCAGAGAAAAGAGGGAAATAACATATTTAACACATGTAATAAAAAATAATAGCATAATTTTTTTAGAGGGGTGAAATTGTAGCATATTTTGGATTCAATTTCAAAAAATTCCCAACATAATTTAAAATGAAGAGACGAAATTAACAACAAGAAATTAAAATATATTATAATTTATCATCTTTTTAAAACTATACTATAAATTTCATTAGTAATTATAAAATATGTTTTATGCTATATTTTCTTTATTTTAACAAAAATATCCAAGCGTTAAAAGTGGGCCTATTAGGCTTGGAGGTTGCTCAAGCCCAAAATTTAGGCCTCATTTAGGGGAACTTTTCCGATGGAATTTTGCCTTTTGATCTAAAACTTCCAATTCTACTTGTCATTTTCTCTATTTTTCATTTTCAAAAAACTCAAACTACAAAAGTCCATAATTTTCTCATTTTCAATCGAAATGAGATGATTCTTAAGTTAAAATGCTCACAATGGCAAGACGAACAAAACAAAATTATTTTTGCATTTTTTCCCAAATACAATTTAAATTTTTATATTATTTTCTATATCACAATTTATTTACAAAAGTTCTCATCTGAACACACATTTTCAACATAATCTCTAAACATCATCTTCAAATGTCCCCCAAAATGAGCCCTTAAAAGTGGGTCCGTTAGGCTTGATGATTAGCCCAGCCCAAAATCGTATTGGCCCATGAAATTATAAAATGGGCTGCAGGCTAGCCCAATTCTTAAATGGGCCTTGACGTACATTGAAGAAAACGACGTCGTGCCGATTGGTTCATCTCATCCAAACCCTAGCCCTGAAAGCCCTAATTAACTCTTGTCTTCTCCCTCCTCTACTTCTCATCCTCATCCCACTCTGCTTGGCGACTGCCGCGGCTCTCTCTCTTTCTCTCTCCTTTTCTCCCACCCCTCTCTCTCTCTAGCCTTCCTCCGATCCAGCCATGGTAACCATCTTCATCGTCCTTCGTTTCTCTGTCTAGATCTCTTTCTCTCCCTAAAGATCTCAGCGGAATTTTTTTTTTTTTTTTTGCAGGCGCCGAAGAAGGACAAGGCTCCGCCGCCCTCCTCCAAGCCCGCCAAATCCGGTGGCGGCAAGCAGAAGAAGAAGGTCCTCCTCTTTCTCTCCCAAAGTTTTCTTCTTTTTCTTTTCCATGTAATTTTTCGGTGAGGATTTTTTGTGGATATGTATATATATATTTTTTTATTTTGTATTTTTTGGGGTGAAATTGCAGAAGTGGAGCAAGGGAAAGCAGAAGGAGAAGGTGAACAACATGGTGCTGTTCGACCAGGCGACCTACGACAAGCTCCTCTCTGAGGCCCCCAAATACAAGCTCATCACTCCCTCTATTCTCTCCGATCGTTTGAGGGTAACGTTTCTTCTATCCGTTTTTTGTTTAATTTTGATTTTGTTTTTCTTTGAACTTTGTTTTTCTGTTTCTGTAATTTGTGTGATATCGGAATATATGGCGATGGAAATTAATGTTTTTTAAGTTTTCAATTTTCTTCTTACTAGTTTGTGTTAAATTGAATGGATTTACATTATATTTGAGGAAGATATGGTACCTTGATTGATCTGTGTTCTGATTTTGTTTGTTAAACAACTGGTTCCCCAGGATTTATATATATACATTTATTCATATATGTGTTTGTATGTATATATATATATATATATGAGACTTGTTAGCACCAAGTAAAGCTAGAAATTTGAAGTAAACAAATCTTGCAAAAGATGAAATCTGATTTGCTTTTTTAGGTTTTTGACATCAGTAGTAATGACTTTAAATCGGTTGCTTTTGTATTTCGGCAGCGACTACCTTTTCTAGGGGTTTTTTTTTTTTAAAAGGTTTTGTTGATAAATCTGATTGGCTTTTCTTAAACAACGAAGTATTTTGTTTTTTAAGCCCAAAAAAAAAAAAAAAACAAAAAACAAAAAACAAAAGCAAAAACTGGTTTAGCCTCAGGGGGAAAAAAGCCATTGCGGCTGAAAGCCTTAAGGACTGCCTCACACACTGGAGGTGGAAGCCTTTTGCAAGCCTCGAGGTTTCTTTTATTTCAGTGTGAGTTGTGCCTCGGATTGTGTTTTTTGAGCTCTGTATGCGAATACCAATAATCATTGATGTGTGTTTCTGATGAATTTATGTGAGTCTCAACAAAGGCTTTTAGTAATGGCAAACGCTTTAGCAAACTCCCTTTCGTGATTGTTGCATTGCGATACGCTACGTTTGTTAAAAGATGGATATATGGGCTAGATTAAGCTTTTCCAGTTAGATTTTGATTGCAGAATGGTTTTTTGAATATCAATTACCCTTTATGATTTCTTTTAGCAGATTGATGCAATTCGACCCATTATGATTGGCGAATTATTTCTAAAGTTATATTTGTTTTCGATTCTTTTTAGTTTATTTGCTGTTGATAAAACTTCACGGCTAAAAACTGTTTTTGACAATATAGATTGTCACAGGGTAAACTATTCTGTAATGTTTATTTTTCTTGTTTAATTTATGGGCAATGCAAAGGCTTATTTTCTTTTAGTAGTTGTGCTCTGCATCGGTGGTGCCTCCAGGCATTTTTGTTTTTATTTGTGCTGTTTAAGAATTTATTTTCCGTTTAAGATTTGTCTGCCACTAGTTGTACCTAAATCCTATATTGTTTATCTGCTACGCAGATCAGCGGATCTCTCGCAAGGAAGGCGATCAGAGAATTGATGGCGAGAGGCTTGATCAGGTTGGTGTCTGCTCATGCAAGCCAGCAGATCTACACAAGAGCAACAAACACCTAGATTTTTCAACTCCCCTGCTTATTTTAGTTTTAATGAAATGAAGTATTTGATGAGTTTGGAATGCTATTTTATACTTCGGTGTTAAGTTTTGTCATGTTAGAATGCATTTAGCCCATTTTAGACCATTTTGTCTTATTTCCTGTTTTGAAGGATACTCTTTGGACTAATTGAGAATGTTTTCTTTCTCCTGAGTTCTTACTTTTTCTCCTCATTTGTCTTTAAAAAAAAATAAAAGTAAAAAGAAAAAGGTTAAATGCGTTCGACAGATCTGTGTTTTGAGATCTTTTGGGTAATAATGATATAGAGGAATGGGCCTCACTAGAGGGCATATAGGATTTGTAATTTTTTGAACCGACTTAAGAATGACGTGACTTTAAAGAGAATTTAAGAGAATGGCACAATTTAGTGAAGTGAATTATGGGGCTAAGATTCCCTTTTTTTTTTTTTTTTTTTAATTTTATTGAAATAGAGTGGGGAGAAGAATTCCGGCATCTGAACGGTAATCTGATAACTTTTGTATCGAGTGTTGGGATTTGTCACTTGAACATGATAAAGTGTGTTGGGATTTGTCACTTGAGCGTTGTAGTTACGAGTTTTTAAAATTTGAGTTTTAAGGATAATTTTGAATATGTCAATTATAAAATAGAATTTATTTTGGAGGTGAAAAAAAAAAAAAATTAAAATTGTTTGGTTTGAAGGAATTAATCAAATGCCTTCTAAAATTGTGAAAGTTCCAATAACCTAATGAGTCGCTAATTTTGCTGTGCTATATGTTTGGACCGTTTTGCAAATTCTCTCGACTCGTTGCTGACCTTCACCATGGAAAACAATATAAACTGGCTGCCTGATTTTAGGGTATTTATCTTCTTGGTTCTAAGGTTGAAGCTTAATTTCCGACTACAGTTATTATTGTTATTATTTCAAGAAAATTTCAAAAGTGCTAAACCTTTATGTTGAGATAACTAATTTCACTACTTGAGGTTTGTTCCATTCTGTTTCACTACTGACTTATCCTGAAATAACTTTTGACGAGCATAGATTACACAATTCGTGAGATTAATTAGGCTCTCGTCTCGGGTACTTATTGGTTAGCAACAAATAAATAAACTAATTTCACTGCTTTCCTCATAGATCAAACATTTCCATTTTTTTTGTCCATTATTTTTTTTCATTCTTTCCTTAATTCAATGCTATTATTTGTTTTAAGTTTAATTAAGCTTACGCTTGGAGCATCGGTTTAAACTGGAAAAATTCAACTCAAATAAAGAATCTAACTGAAGTAGCATTTGGAAGAGGAAAAAAAAAAAAGAGTGGTGTGGATCTCAAAAAGTGAAAATTTGATTTTTCCAATCCAGACAAGGGCGAAATAATATAGCTCGGGAAACATTTATTGAGCGGATGCATCCACTTTACTCGGCCAAAAAGTTTAATCTATCAAATAAATTTTAATATCCCAGTTTTGTTGAGAAAACTCAAGTTATAGTGCGCGATTGAGCGAGAATCATTTTGAAGAAATACTTAATGCCATGGAAACCTTCTGCTAGATATTACTTGTTCCCTTGACAATACTAGACTAAGCTTACTAGCCAAAAAAAAAAAAGAAAAAAATGGATAATAATAAAACAGTTATAGGGGACATTTTTTTTATTTTATTTTTCAAAAAATCCAACTAGATAACCATTTTGGATCATATGATGGTGCATTTTTTTTTTTTTTTGTATTTTTGTATTTTTGTAATGGAAGTATTATAATAATAATAATAATAATAAAAATAAACAGTGCTCAAATTGGACCTCATATCAAAATAGCATTACCACGGGCGGTCGTATTATGGCCAACCTATTCACAATGTGTATCATACTATCATTGTCACTAGAGTTGAGGAAAAGAAAAGTTTTTTTTTTTTTTTTTTTCTTGGTTGAAAATGTAAATGGAATTACTTGCAAGTATATAAATACCCCAAGTATTGTCTTAGTTTTCTTAAAAGATTTTAGGGAGATGAGCAAAGCTTCTAAAGGATTTATTTTTTTGTTGGTAATTTTCTTATTGGTTCATTTTAATAGTAAGAATGGGTAAACAACAGTGCCGTCGTTGAAAAGTGAACTTGAATGTGAGCAAAGAAGCCATACATGGGCAGGGCAATGCAAGATGTCAGCGTACAGTGCAAGCCAACGCATGATACTTGAGCGAGCAATTAATGGGGCATGTATATTTCATCATTGTTTAGGTTTCTCTCTTGAGGTCAATTTCATCGTACACCCATGATTGAGTGAGAGTCCTAAAGTTTTTTTTTTTTTTTTTTTTACCTTTAAAAACTTTAGGATAAATTGATCGTTTAGTTCTTAAATTTTTAAGTATTTACAACTTTGGTCCACCCGTTCTTTTTTCATAACTTGAGTGACCATAATTTGTTAAAATGTTGTTAGTCCTTTGCGTTAATTTTTTGACATAGTATATCAGTATTTTGGTTAAAAAATGATACTCACTAATGGATTCTGTTTAAAAATTAAAGAAAATGACTACTAAAGAAACGTTTCTAATAGTTTAGGATCGCTCAAGCTACAAAGAAAAAAACAATGATCAAAATTACACAAACTTAAAAGTTTGGAAACACCAATCTACTAGTTTACCCAAACTTTATTACTATATTTTTCTCATTTTATCTCCATCAAATATTGATTGTCACCTTGTAAAACCCACTAAAAACTTTATCTTTTATTTATATGTTTCAACTAAAATAATAGGTTAGTTCCGCCACTAGATTCACACACAAACATAGTCCTCTTTTTCTTTTCTGTATTAAAAATGAGATTCGGTTCCGTTTCAGTCCGGCTCCTCATAGCTCTGGTTCAAGGGAGAGATCCATGTTAACATTGAAAACAAAACCAACATTCAAATAAAAAATTTTCACTTGTTTTGAAATCTACAATATATTCATTTTTCTCTCTCACAAATATGAATTCAATTTAGATTCTCAATTCAAATTGGAATTTTTCATCCGAAACTCGTTCTCCAGGCTTAGCTACTTCTGTGTATTTATGGCAGGTAAATGCAATATTGATGTTAGAATGAAGGTGTTTTGCATGCTCACATGGAGATTTTAGTAGGACATAAACATATTGCTCTTTGAAGGGCATTTGATTGAAAGCGCGGAAACAGGCACGTGCAGGGAGACTTTTGGCTTTCTAATATCTCATGTATAATGACAATGTTTGCTATGTTTCTGGTAAACAAAATTATGTAGCGCACTGATTAGCTAGTTTGTTATTCTTATTTTTATTTTTAGTTTAGTTGTAATTAATCCTATGACAAATAACTAGGATATTGTCTACGAAAATAAATTCTACCTACAGCACCAAACATTTGTTAGATCAATTTGGCATTTTTTTATAGCGATTTGGCTCTACTAGAACTTACTTTCAATTTTCTGACAGACTGATATCTCTAACAACCACACGATCTTACATCTCTCTTTTAAGTGGCTGGTTATAACAAGTCTATGTCACCAATTTCAACATTAGCTTCTTGGCATTACCAAAGGGCTTGTGCATATATTCTGAACATTAGTGCCTAATGAGTACTGTCATAAATTAGCGCCACAAATCTCAAAGTGATTAATTCATCATTCAACAACGCTAATGGACATTAATGATATATAACATTGCACATTAATAAAAGGTAAATCCTAGAATGAGGAGGCCAATATGTGAAACCCGCTCTTTATTAATTGTGATGTTTAACACAACTGATACTTAAAAGCTTTTTTCTCCGGCTAGCGTATATAATTGTTAGTAATGTTTAATTATTTAGTCACTTGAACCAACAAAGGAAATCATCATGGCCAAGTATTTCATTCATTGTGCCTATCCTCATCTACTTTTATCTCCTGCTTATCTTTTCAGCTCATCATGGTATATTATCTTGAACTTGCCATGATATATATATATATATATATAAATATATGTGCATATATATGATCAGGAGAATTATTATGATTTCAATTTATCTTTATAATAACAATTTCTTTATTTGTTTAGTTTTTAATGGAATACGCGCACTTCAATGCAGATAGGAATGTAATGGTTGAAACAAATGTAAACCAACATGAGTTATACGCGGCGAAGAGTTTCAGGCGTGGATGGTCTTTGTCACATTCTCAAATTTCACACCTGAAACTTTATTGATTTTTATATGTACACACATATATGTAGACATAGGTACATATATATTATAATTTCTTATATAGGCTTTACTTAATTTCTAATATGCACTCGCGCACATACACATAAATATACATGATGCATGCATACATAAATATATGTGAGTGTACTGTATAAATATGGATTAATAAAGAACAATAAATCAGGTAGATCACTAACATATATGAAAGATAAGGCATACATATTTAAGCATGCATCGCTAATGTTTATACACTGTCATGACTTATTTTGAGACGATCCTAAATTGTAAATTTTTTATACGTGATAAATGATGAAAGAGGATAACTGATATTTAGATTAATTGGAACATCCGACATGCAAACTAATAAGTTAGCGCTCGCCAAAAAATAATAAAAAATTATAATATACTGATTAATGATGATATATGAGATGTTTGTTGTTCCGTTTAAGGCGCACACTGAACAAAACTGGCAAAAATGGAAAAGCTAGGAAGATTATGAGAAAGACTATTAGACGAAGGTCGTCAGCAGTGAAACTTGATGGATGCGGAAATCGTCGGAGCAATAGATGGTCAGGCTATTGCCACAACAGCAATAATGACTGTAACATTTACACCACCGTGATGGAGAGAGCTTCTCTGGGTGCTTGCAGGTTTCGTTCCCCCGGCTATGCCTGCATCTGCTACTATTGTCCCTTATAGATTGATTAATGAAACAAAATATTTTGTTTATCAGGTCTTTGTTTGTTTGTCGATTTTCCATATATATTGGTTAAATTTTAAGTCCCCAATTTGTCACAATATTGTTGTTTCTGTGTTTGTTGTTAGAAGTGATGGAGGAAAAAAAAAAAAAAAAAATCTAATTAACAACATCTTCTCAAAATATATGTTAATTTGTAAAGAAAATCTCTACACTATTTTTGCCTTTTTCCTTTGAGAAATGTTTTATTTGTTTATGTCTTTTTTTTTTTTTTTTTTTTTTTTGAAATCTAGGATAAAGAGGTTTGAATTCTGTACCTTACGACGGATTTAAGTATAAAATTAATGTTAGACTATATATGTCTACAACCACAACTTGATAATGCTGTTAAGTAATTAAAAACATACATCTTTGTAATGATGTTTCAAGTTTTACAGTATTGGGTTAACTTGTGTAAAGTTAATATTAAGTCAAGCTGTGCAATTTAGGATGCAAAAAAATCTTCCAAAAAAAAAAAATTGCCTTGACCAAGCTGTAAGATATCTCATGAGTGTGCCACATGAATGCTGTTGTGAGATTTTGTGGAATTGATTGATTGAATACTCTTGTAGTTACCATTTTATGATTCTTTTCATGTTTAAAGATTATGCAAAATTATACATATCAATTAGTATGATTATAGGGCTTGATTTTAAGTTTCCTGATTGTAATTCATCTCTATTTATTTCTGTACAAACTCAATATAAATTGTGAATAAAAATTGTTTGAACTGCAAATTTCAAGTTGGTATCATAGCCTTCTCAAAACCCTGAAAAAAATCCTTTCAATCACCACAAATAGCAAAACAGCAAAAGGAAAGCAAACCAAATAGCCAAAGACCCCAAATAGCAAATCACCTCATCAAACCCTCCCAAAACATCCAAATTAGGGAAAAAAAAAAAAAAAAGGAGCCATCAAAGAGTGCCCCAGAAATCAACGCCGCCCCACCTGTTCAGTCTCGAATCCTTAATCATCGATGAAGAGCACAGACAACAAAACACTGATATACACAAATCAGTCGTTCCTAGATAAATGTTAAACCACTGCAAATTTCCTCTATCAAGTCTTTGCCCCTGCATGCATTCCTTTTCCAGAGTTGAAGCCTTCTTTATCTCCGGTTTATTTGTTCCTTTATTTTTCTCCAATTGTTTGCATATTATTCAAAAACAACAAATAGAAAAAACAAAAAGCAAAAGAGGCAAAATTTAAATTAAAAAAAAAGGAAAAATTGAAGGAAAAAAAGAGCAGGGAAAAAAAAATTTCTTAGTTGTCAAAAAAAACAAAGTTGATAGTTTGATTGAATAAGAAAAAAAATGAGCTAAAAAATATTGAATTATCCGGAACAAAATATGTTCATATTATTAATCAATCTAAAGTTAGCTGATATTCTTTCCAAGGCGGTGTTAGATCAAAAAATCTCAAAGTTTTTGGCCAAGTCGGTATGTACCAACTTGAGGGGAAGTGTTGAGATTTTGTGGAATTAATTGATTGATTGAATATTTTTGTAGTTACCATTTTGTAATTCTTTTTAAAGACTATGCAAAATTATACATATCAATTAACATGATTGTAGAGCCTGATTTAATCAATCAATATAAATTATAAATGAAAATTATTTTGAACCCCAAATTTCAAGTTGCTCTAACTAGCAAGGAAAGGCATTCTTCATGGAGTCTCTAGTGTTTGTATAAAGAGAGCTCTTTGAAGAAAAAAAAAAAAGAGAGAGAGACTTGATTTACTTGAATACATGATTAATCAATGCATTAAAAACAACTGACACACCTATTAAATACTAATCGAGCTAGCCAAGAGAGCTCTTCGAGAAAGTATGTTGTCTTCTTGTACATGTAGACGTATTTGGGATGCTTCCTTCGAATGATTAATCCCCTTACTTGATTAAAATTAATAAAGTAAAAAGTACCTTAGTATTCACAAGGGATTTATTTATCTATGTCTCGTTCTATTCAATCTTTTAGGTCCCTACTTTTCCTCGACAGTTATATCAGGATGTTTTTAAAGCCTACATGCGATGGATAGACTCCTGCAACCGTGACATCTTTCCTTGTTTAGACATAATTTCATCTTTTTTTTTTAAACGAAAAGGAATGGTTAATTCCACATACATAAATAAGTCTTTTTTTTCATGTAGTATAACGATAAACCTATTTATTTATTACCGAATTGACCATAGACCAGGGGACACTGTGGTAAAACAATAGGCGACTTTACACAAAGATCTAGCGAGTCCTACCAAAGAGAATTAGAGCCAATCCTGCATGCAAATATGAGCTATACGTACAAAAAATGCGCTGAAGGAGAATATATTCTAACGAACTAAACATATCGGGTCCAGTGATGGACCCAAAAATCTATTTTAGTAGGGTGTACATAAAATTTTTTTTTCAAGATAAAATAAATTTTAAAGGGGATTATGTGAGAATTTTTAATTTTAGTGGGTTGATATGAGAATTTTTAATTTTAGTGGGCGTAAAGCAATAAAAGTATAAACTTTTTTTTTCATAAAATTAATTTTAGTGGGAATTATGTGAAATTTTTAATTTTTAGTGGGGGCAAAGTAAAGACTATGTGAGAATTTTTTAATTTCAGTGAGGACAAATTGTAAAAATTATAAAACTTTTGGGACAAAAATAAAATAACAAAAAATTCCAGTTGGGGCTACAGCCCATACTAGTACCCCCTAGCTCTGCCCCTGATCGGGTCCAATGAGGGTAAAGTTGGAAAAAAATATATATCAATCGTATTGAGAAGCTGGAAGAGAAAGGATGCTTTCGTGTGGGTCGAGAGGAAGGGCCGTGGGGGATGAAGGGGGGGAAGGGAGTTGCGTTCATGGTGGCACGATTGGCTTGCTAGCAATGACAGTGGCGGCTGCTGTTTCTTCTTCTTGCATAATTTGCGATGGGGTTTTTCTCTTCTCTCGGGTTCAGGTTTTTCTTTGTCTATACATATGTTTTTTTTTTTTTTTTTTTTTTTTTTTTTTTTTTTTTTGTGGGTCTATATCTTCTTTTAAAAATGCAAAAAAAAGAAGGCATTTAAATCTTTTTATTGTAATTCACATAACTATAAAAAAAATCCTTCAATTACAAACGTTTTAACAATTTAAGGTCATCTCACCAAATTTAAAAGAATAAGACCAAGTTTTCACTTAATAAAAAGTTCGGAAACTTTGTGCT